>WYDI02151556.1:0-128305 GCA_009867235.2 Psittacus erithacus
CTCTCCAATTTAGAGACAAGGATGTCCTGTGGGACAGTGTCGAACGCTTTGCACAAGTCCAGGTAGATGACATCAACAATCGTGTCATGTATGTAGTACATAATGATTTCATTGCTGAGTTGAAGGTCTGCATCGAGCGGGTGTTGAATCCTTCCCTTTTGGAAGGTGGTGCTTAAGCTTGAATGCCTCTCATCATAGTTCCAAGCCTGAAATAGGGCATGTAATGCTTAAATATTTTTCCAAACCTTTAAATTCCTAAAAACCAAGCCTCAAACCGTTTTAGCAGTCTGTCAGCCCACTGAGATACGGACAGGGTTTTATAGGATGCAAATGGCCAAGGAAAATCCAGTATTTCACTGCTAACGGTAGTGAAAATATAGCTAACAATAGTGAAAAAAACCCACGTATTTCTCATGTTCTTTGCAATGACAATCTGGTTATTGGGTTTCTGGTTGTCTCACAAAACATAGCATGTGGCTACCTGATTAGATTGCTTTAAAGCCCATTGGTAATGCTGATAGATTTCTCATAATCCTTTTGCTTTGGGTTACTTTTGTTGAAGGCAAACTTCTCAGTCTTGGAGAAAAACACTTGTTCACTGAGCTAAATATGAAAAATGCATTATGCTGGATGTTATGCTTCATGTTCTTTGTAAAAGTATAATGTGCAGCAGAACTTTCTCTATTCTGTGTCTCTTGAAGCTGTAGCTGCTGGGCAGAAATGGCAAAAAGATGTTCAGGTTACAGTTAAAGGGATTCCACTTAATCATAGTTGGTAAGAAATTAGAATTCTATCATCCAGTTAAAGCTTTGGCCTGACTTTCTTAACATGAGAAGATCGGTAACGGAAAGACATGGTCTGTGTTTTTCCTTGACACTGCAAACCAGTATGGCCTTTGCGTTAGTATATTGAATATGTTGAAAGGAATAGTTTGTATTTGATAAGGTAGTTGAAGAAATCGTGTGGTAGTTTATTTTCTTACATGCCTTTCAATTGTCCACTAATGAAGCCTACATTGTCACAGCTTCATGCAGTGGAAACTGCTGTACCTTTTGTACTGCTTAAAAGGGTAACTGTTACACTTGTGCGTGAGAGCAGCAGGCTGATAGGTGTAATTTGGAAATGACTTCTTTAAAGGTACTTCAAGCCAGTTGTAGAGGATTTGAAGTCACCAGGAAGATTTAACAAAGAGCTTTTAATACTTGGCAGGAAAACTTGACATATTCAAGCCCCTTCTTTTTATGTACCTTTATGGGAAAGTTAAAGCTATTGTTTGAAACTGGTCAGCTGTCTTCTGAGCAGAAGCAGATCCGAAGCTGGACAGCCGGACTCAAAACAATGTAATTTCCATTATTGCTACATAGCTTAGGCATTATTCCTGCTTATCCATACTAGATATGTCATTTTTGTGTGATGATAGTTTAATATCTAAATAATAATACTGCAGATGTGTTCTTGTATGTTACAATATTTCAGATTTAAGGATGGAAACTTACAACAATTTTAGTCAAAGTTATGCTTTCTTAGTAATAAACCGTTCAGTGACTACTCGATAATTCTACAGTAGTCCAACTCTAATAAATAGCTCTTCATTAAACAGCTTTCAAGGAGTTTGTGTTTGTCTCTTAACCCACACCACATTTTTGTATCTCAAACTCTTGTCCTCCCTCTTAAGTTTCAAGTGAAAAGACAGCTTCTTGGAATCTCTACTAATCTTAATGAAATCAGATGAGTAGTGAAGGTAGTAACAAACTGACTGTTCCAGCTGCTCTCCTGGAAGATGGTACCTGGTGGCTGTCCGATCCTGCCCTGAGAACTGACCTCAGGTGAGCTGGGTGGTTTCAGTGAGCATGAGTGGTCAAGACTGGTTTTGTTTTACAGAAACTCAGACTTTAGTTCAGTTCTACAAGGTGAGGATTGTGTTTTGCCATGTCCATGATAGGAAATGTTGTGAGCAACTTTTGGCTTCTCAAATGTTGTTCCTAGTGGTTAGAACTAAGAAACTGCAGGACCTAATTTATTCTTCTTTTTTTTCCTCATGTCAGAGTTCTGGACTCTGCATGAGGGAGCGGAAATTCTTACTGTAATTCACATGTACAATTTAAAATACAGGTAAACCAGGTAACCTGCAGGTAGTTAATGACATTTTCATTATCATAAAAATGCATGTTGACTAAGACAGCGGTAACCTGAACCTATGATGTTTAATGCTGTTTAAGTCAATGTTTTAGAAACATTTATTTTTAGTATTTTCCTCTGGGTAATGCTGTAGCGATGCAAATTGCTGCTGCTGCTTTTTGATAGTTTCACAAACTGTACTTCTTCCAGGAAGTCTTTGCTGACTTCCAAGCCTGGACGCTACTGGAAGGTCCTAAAAAGGACTAGTCCTTTTCTTTGGTGTTTAAAGACTAATTATATGAACAGAAGTTTAGTGGTGGATGCAGCATTATAAATTGATTGGAAAGATTGGAGCAAGGGTGGTAAGGCACTGACACAGGCTGCCCAGAGAAGCTGTGGCTGCCGCATCCCTGGCAGTGTTCAAGGCCAGGTTGGACAGGGCTTGGAGCAAGCTGCTGTAGTGGAAGGTGTCTTTGGCCATGGCAGGGGGTTGGAACTGGATGAGCTTTAAGGTCCTTTCCAACCACAACCATTCTGTGATTCTACTGTAATGCATTTTTTGCCTCTCCTAACCTAGGAACTTCAGGTTTTTTAATTTTCCCCAGTCTGCCAGAAGTTAATTTAATTGAGCAAACCCGATTATTCTCTGGAAATGTACAGAGGTTCAGTCTTATTTATTGCTGTCTGGGTATCTTGGCTCCCTCTCACAGGACTGATAGGTGCTTAAATGAAAGAGATTGTACTTGGTATGGGAGGCACTGACACCGGTTCTGTTGTCTGAGTTGTTGATTCTGTGTGATGTGGTCTCTTCTACTGTTACAGAACAAATGGCCTTGCAAAAGGTGAGAAGCATGCCCCATCTGCCTTACTGAAAAGCTGTTTCTTCTTATCTGTCATGTCATGATATCCTGTTTGAGCACTTTTCTTGAATAATCTTATGTTAAAGCTAAATTTCCAAAACAGTTTTCTACTGTGAATTGATCTTATATGCAGTGATTGACTGTGGGTGAGTATCAGGGGTCCTATTCACTTTAACATCAAAGGGTCCATCTATTGCTACTAAAACATGCTAGATTGTTACAGACATGCAAGTATGATATGTTGGCAAGAGTGTTCTGGCATAAATCCCTTTGTTCAGTCACTGCATAATGAAACTGATGAACTTCATTTGTCCCTTATAATTGAGGTAAATGGATTAATGGAGGTCTTGCTGAAGGATTTCACTCATTTGCTTCTACAGAAGTTTTGCCTTTATCTGAAACTGAGGATTAACATTTTATTTAATCTGTTGTATTTTATGGGGTTTCTAATTGCATGCTGTTCAGAAGAGGTAATGTTTAGATTTAAGAATGCGGAATTCTTAGCTCTAGCCCTCTTAAGAAGGGGAGATGTTTACAGTAAACACTCAGTAGCATGCTCACAGTGATGCTGAAAGAGAAAGTAATTTGCTATAGCCCCTGCAATTAAATTCCATGTGGTTTTTAGTATGCAGAAAACTTGACAACAAGGTTGTCTTGTGAAGCTGTTTATTGTAAGTTTTCAGTATGTTTTAAGTAGGCAATAGTATTGTAAATGATACAAGGGCGCATCTTGTTAGAGGTGGTGTTTGTTGCGCTGCTGACCTGCATGGAAAAAGTAGCTCTGTCCATTTTTTGCTACTATCAGCTGCCCAATTATCTGTCCCCCTCTTCCCACAAATACATCTTGTACCTTAAAATCACTTTAAGAATGGAAGGGAAGGAAGAAGATGGTTTTGACACCTGTGGTCCGGGAGCAAAAGTTTTGGGAGAGGAAATCTGCTTTTTAGTGGAGGGCATCTGGGGAAGAAGTATTAGCGATTTCCAAGGGAGCTTTTGGAAAAAATACATGTGTAGGCAGCTCTCTTTGCTGAGAGGGGACATCTGAGGTGTGAGTGACAGCTGAATAAAGGCTAATGATCTCTGGAAACTGTTGGAGCTGGAGCCTTCGTACTGCGGAATACCCTGTTATGAATGTAGGTTCTCAGAGTAAGCTGCCATGTGGGTGTAAGGTGTTTACCTTTATTAGAACTGTGTTGTAGTAAAAATCTTTTGTGGGTTTTATACAATAAGTAGGATGTACTTAGGATGTGAAAATGAGATGCTTGCTTGCTTGGGAATGCAGGAATTCAGAGCATCCTTGAAGGGGTGTTTTCATGACAGTGACAGTGTTTCTCAGTTGTTGGTAGGCACAAGCAGGTTGAAGGAGCAGAGGCAGAGAACTTTCCTGTCTTTAGCATTGAGATGAACCAAACTTGATGTATTATTGTACATCAAAAACTTTTGAGAATGTTTTCAGAAGATACTTTGACAACTTCAAGGAGGAGTTGGTGGTATCATTGAATAAGTTAACAACTTCTGTAACCAGCTTTTTGGTATTATAGCTCAAGGGGAAGTCAATCAACTTGGATTCCCAGCATTAACGTCATTATTTTGACTTTCTTATTTTTTCTTTTCTGGCTTCTTCTGCAGGAGACTGCAGTAATTTAATATCAGATGGCCAAAAGCAATTCAGAAAGGCAGTGTCCCATAAGATGATGTACAAATGTAGGAAGACTGGGGGTGGAATAAATCATTTCCTCTGATCTTGTTAGGACTGAAATTATTATAGAGAAGCAAATGTAATTTACTGAATAATCTGGGAGGAAGATTAAGTGTGAAGCTCCTTTGATTACCAAAGATTCTGCTCTTAAAGTGTGTTTCCCTTTCTCTCACCTACAGTATTTTCTGTACACAGAGGTGTTCTCATTGCCATTTGTTTTGGAAGTTGTAATATACTGCTTTAGATCAGCTGCCGCTCTTGTGTTTTGGTTTATTTGGGATAATCAGATGCTAATCTTCCATCTTTCCCAACCTTGGTCTAGTGAGAAATTACTTCAGATGTTTCAGTAAGAAAACTGTCTTCCTGGTTAATTTTCTGTATTAGTGTTTTCAATTTCATGCTTCCATGAGAGAGTATGGGACAGGTGAGATAAGTGAATCAGAATGTAAATGCCCTGTTGAATACTGTAGGCCAGAGACCTTGCAAATTGATCTTATACCACAAAAACTCGATCAGCTTCCTGTGAACACTGTTCTCTGAACAAAAGAAAATTAAAAGATGATACACTGAGTCTTTAAAATGAAACCTTTCCATAGATGAGTGAAATGCATTGCGATGTGTCAGTTGCTAAGGAAAAATGTAAATGTGGGAGACCTGTGTATACACAGTATCTCTTTAATGTGTTTTGTTTGGGAAACCAAAGTCTGGGAAAGAGAGTATCCTCAAAGCCTAAAATCTTTTCTCAGCTGTGTTTGCAGGATTAAAAGAGTAAGAACACTGGAAATAGTAGCTTTGGATGTGTTTTGATACAGTCTTTTTTTCTTTTCATTTCATTTTACTGTTTCTTCACTGGGATGTACAAGTACAAGAAAATGATTTTAAATACCTGAACTTCATCCTTAGAACTTCATCTGCAGAACTCTTAATAGTGATAAAAAACTCCCCTATGCCCCAAAACAAAGAGTTTGTTTGCTGCCTCATAACAGAAAAGAATATGTGATCTGTTTAGCCTTTATAGATTCTTGCCATCAACTTCACATGCTGGAAGGTATTGATTATTCTTTCTGTACCTCTGCCATACATAGTGGTGTTGTGCCGTTCCTCCTGGAGTGTGCAGCCCATCCCAGGACAGTGCTTTCTTTCAGTAACTGGTCCAGGGATAGCGTTGAAGGAGGTTTCTCAAAGCGCAGTAGAAGTGACTGTTCTGGGCCCAGCCAAAATCACCTGCCTGTTGTAAATACTCTCTGGCAAGCCCTGTATTGCTGTTCCTTCACCTGAGAGCTTCACCATCTGTGGGAACCTTTCCCCTTTGCCAGTCAGGGAGGCTTTGACCCAGAAGCCTTTTCTCTGCTCCCCATCCCTACTTTTGCCAGCGCAAGCTATTAAGGATAGCAGTGCGGCAGAGGCTGTATCCCAGAAGTATTCTGTGTGGAGTGAGGCAGGCAGTCTCTAGAATGTGCTGTTGGCACTGTGGATATTTGCACAGCTTCCTACCAAAGACTGCAACTTAAAATCAACATCTGCATGATTAGGGCTGACCAGCTACCTTCTGTTCAAAGTGTCAAGTACAGCAGTAAAACTGATCAGGTGTGCTTTAGCAGCTGTGGTCTTGTAGATCTGCTTTCAGTCACTTGAGCACTAGCAATTAGCAGCCATCCTAGAAGATTAACTTCAGTGTTAGTCTCAACACATGTCTGCCTGGAAGAGTTGAACACTAATAACTGTGACAAGGCAAATACAATTCCATGCAGTGTTCTGACTTTCACAATCTCGGATTTGTTGTTCTGTGTTGTCTAGTTAAAGCCTGAAGTTGGTTAGAGTTGTCAGGTATTGCTAGGGAGGAAGAATGTTCCAAATGGTTAAATTTAGGGGTAAATTTTTCAGATACAGACACTCAATCAGTTGGGTAAATTCCAATTTTGGGAAAGGTTTGACTTCGGAACACTGTTTTACCTCATGAATTCAGTGAACAGTAAGAGACTGAATTTACTGCATGGTTTCTGTGTGGTCATTCTCCAGGTAAACATTTGCAGAGCATACTAACAGAAGATGTTGTTCTCACTCCCTCACACTTACTGCACACTAGAAGATATCTTAGTAGAGAATTAGTAGATTGTTTTAATGGGGAAATCGCTATGATCAAGGTAAGAATAATCAAGGTACGATCTTTGAGGCTCATCCATACATGGGAATCAGTTTCACAAAGCAATTGCAGGTTACAGCTGATAGTTTCTGGCATTTAATAGGCAAAATCTTTTACTACATATAAAACTGAACCTGAATGAGGTACTCCAAATAATTCTTCCTTACGTTTTGTTCTTGGGTTTTATTTTCCATTTTGGTGGAAACTGGTGATGAGAATAGCAGATCTCTGTCTGGGAAGAGCTGTTTTGTATAGCTTAAAGTGGTACTAGACTTTGAAACGCTGACAGGGCTTGCATAAACCATGATCTGATTTTTCTTGCCTTCCTGCCAGAAGGCAAGATCGTGCTGCTTTATTGTTGAGGCAGGTTCTTGTGCAGGGTAACTAACACTTGAAAAATCTATCACATTTTTCTTACTTCATTCCCATGGGTATGATGGTGCCAGGCGGATCCCATGATTCTCCAGGCAGAGGCTTCAGTGCACTGACTCGCAAGGAATTGAGCCAGCATGATGGGAAACTGCCTCATTTTTCATGACTAGAGAAAGCATGAAAGTTAAAACTGTAGAGGCTAAGTGAAGGCGAAAATAAAGAAGTACAATTAATCTCACTTCTTGGTTTTACTTACTACACAGTAGTTACCCTGCAGGTAATGTGTTGAACTTGTTTGGTTTTGTTATGGTTTGTTTTCATTGTGTCACTTTCTTACAGTGTTTTGTTTGTTTTTCTTGAAGACATATTTTCACCTTTCCCAAGCATGCATTTTACACTTTGAAGTGATTGTTATAGTATATCCTTTGGATGTATATTGGTGCATTAACAATGCAGTTAAGTCATGAGCATGTGAGACTTGCCAGGTATAGTTTTCTGATGGCAGAGAGTAATAGAGTTTTTCAGTGGTTTTGAGTAGAAACAACTGTAAATAGTGTTCACCTTGGCAAAAAGAAGATATTGGAAGTGGAATAAGCCATAAAGCTAGTAAGTAACATTGGAAATTGGTGTAATAATTGATAGTGTTTAATAGTAGATTGACAGTTGCATGTGAAACAGATTGCATACAGAACTGCACTTCTGAAGCAGCTGATGTCAGTTAATGTATAGGTGATGAATGGGTTTAATGACTTCTTGCATGCTTTCTTGAAAATGGACATGGGAAGTCTGTAGTTGTAGGACTGGGAGAGGATCTCTGTGTGTACTGCCTTATGGTTTATTCCAAGGTGTGTGTATATACAGATCATTAAATTCCTATTCAAGGTGCAAATATTTGTGTAAGTTCAAAATCTTGAATGACCAAGCAAATTTTATAGTTGGAAGTAATCTTCCCCAGGCACTTGGCTGTATGACTAACAGAATTACGTATGTGTAAAATTGCTTTTAGTGTAGAAGCCAAAATGCAGAATAATAGCTTGTCAAACTGTCATTTGCCAGTGAGATCATAGATTTCTTAGTCCAAATTAGGTTGTGTTCTTTTTCTTTTTGTCAGGTCACATTCTAATAACCATATTGTGTATTAAACCCTGTGATTATCTGAACACTTGACAGATGGTAGGATGTTAATTTATATGTAAGAGACAGTGATTGCCTGTGCAGTAATGATATTCAACCAAATATGAAATGTCAAAATCCACTTTTTTAGTGTTTTTACTTGACTTATTTCAGTAAGGTAATTCTAGCAGAGTGTTTTGTTTTTCTTTTTTTCTCAGATAAACATATGCTTGATTTACTGGTGGTAACAGGTCTTGGAGTTTTAAATCTTTTTATGTTGATGTTTACTTGTTGGTCTAGAGTACAAGAAAATTGTAGAGTACAGTGAAAATGAGAAGTTTCTACATCTATGATCCGAAAGTTTTTAGTATGTATATTACTCAGCTCTAAGGAAAATGAGGTTAGTTTCAGTATCATCTAAGAACTGGTAGGATACTGATCAGTGAGGTTTATGGTAACAACTGTCCCAACTTTTATACCAGAGCTCTGTTCAGTTATTTATAAAAATAATTAGTTGCTCCTAATGTCCAAAAATGTTCTGTGATGTATGAATTTCATAAACAAAATCTGTTGAACTTGTCTTAGAAGATTGATGTTTATATGTAAGTGTTCTAACCTCTTACACAGTATGAAAATATGTTCAATCATGAAGGCTTGTGACATTTTGGAGGGTCTGAACATTGTAGTGTATGATGATCTGTGGGTTATGTTATAATGATAGTTTATGCAAATTTTTCCAAATACATGTTAAAAAAACCCCCACTATTGTTTTTCTGTTCCCATGATGTTCCAAGTACGTACTGCCAGAGAGAGAAATGTAAATTTAATTAACAGCATTGTTGCAGCCATTCAGTTTTGCTGCCGTTTCACCTGCCGTTTGCTATATGACTCCCATTAAAGTGTATTTAAAATGGAAAAATCTAATTGCTAAGATGAGCTTTTGCAGTACTAAATAGTACACCAAAAACTTTGTGGGCCTGTACATGAAGCCAAGCTGCTTCTCTGCATTTCTTTTAGGAGGTGTACTCCTTAACTTTGGGGTATAGTAGCTGCTTCTCTGGTAATTTATTAATTTTCTATCATGGTCTTAGTGCTTGGTCTTGAAGGAGTTGACACATGGGCAGACAATTATTTGTGCATTAGCTATTTCTAGATAAAAATCCATCTTCAGTTTGGCATCAGTGAGATGTTAGAAGAACTTGCTAATGGTTTTGTAGGCTCAGTTCGCATGTTCTCAGGCCTTCTGTCATAGTGACTGAAGCATAAGTACAAAAATGGCTGCTTTAAGACATCACAAAAATGCTTGAAAGTGTTCCCTGAATAAGGATGCTTGCATTCGATAGCTGATTAAAGTGAGTTAAAGAAAAAACATCTGAAAAGCATTAAGAGGGTCCACTTTAAGAATAAAGATAACTATGTGAAACATTAGCTAGAGCCTTCAAGATGTGGTGTTAATGTTCATTGTAATGATAGCTAACAGTGCAAATATCCCAATTTGTACTAGAAGTGTTGTATCTAGTTTAGATGTTATTTGGTAGCAATTCTCTGCAAGATTCAAGACATTCAGGAGCTTTATTTAAAGCATAGCGAAGTAGTTGTATATGGTATTGTAATATGGTTGCTTTTAATTTGATTAATGTTATCTGTATATGAGTGACAGTGTTGCCATGAGCCATATTATTGTTTGCTATGGAAACTTTTGATAGATGGAGTTTTTATCAGAAGATTAAAACCTTTAAGATGCCAAACTGAAGCTCCCATGGAGCCTCCATTTGATAAGAAAATCATGAATAAAATCTTTTTTAATTTAAGTAATGAGTCATTCTAGACGCACTCTTCTTTATGTGAAACCATCTTCTGTTAAATTAGCTTCAGTAAGGTGTCAGATGAAGTATTAAAAATGCACTGTATGATCCATATGCAGTATCTGTATTAGCAACTGGGGGGGTGGGAGGGAGAAAATACTAGGCATACCTAGTGGATTATAGTCTCTTTTCAAGACTTTAAGTATGTTAGAGATTGCAAAGGCTCAGTGAAACACTGAAGTTGTTGAAATATAACCTGTTATGCAGTAGCAGCTGTAGTTATGCAGTAAAGGAGGTAAAAATGATTATTTTTACAGTTCTCAGTAAGAACAAACGAAACTGAAATTAAGCAGGCAGGAATAACTTCAGAGGTAGAAGAGCATGTTCTATTGCAGAGAGCAAGTCATCTCAAAGGGATGATGTGCAGATGTTGTAGGAAGGAGAGAACATGGAACTACTTTTCAGTTTTATATTTTGCAGAATTTTGTGAAATAAACCTCATTTCTCTTTGCTGTATGTTTAAAGTCCAAGCATGCTGCCATGAATTTGACAACCATGACAATGGGAAGAGAGAATGTTGGTCCTCATAACACTTGCTGCATCTTCTTAAAATCCCCATTTTTCCTTAACACTTTGGTAACCTTCCTTAGTAACTTTTGGTGACTGTAGTTACCAGCCCTGGGTTCAGCAGTAGCAGTCTTTTTTCTCCTTCTTAGTAGCTGGTGCAGTGCTGTGTTTTTGACTTTTAGCCTGGGAACAGCGCTGATAACACTGATGTTTTTAGTTGCTGCTCAGTAATGTTTTCTCTGACCAAGGACTTTCTGAGCCTCATTGTCTGCCAGGGAGGAGGAGAAGCTGGGAGGAAGCAGAGACAGGACACCTAACCCAAACTGACCAAAGAGGTATTCCATACCACAGCACATCATGCCCACTATATAAACTGGGGCAGTTACCCGGAAAGCCCAGATCACTGCTTGGTTGGGCTGAGTATCAGTCAGTGGGTGGTGAGCGGTTGTATTCTTTTCCCTTGTTATTTCCCTTATCATTGTTGTTATTGGTGGCAGCAGCAGTGGTTTGTGTTATACCTTAGTTACTGGACTGTTCTTATCTCAGCCCCTGGGAGTTGTATTTTTTCGATTCTCCTCCTCATCCCTCCCATAGCTGGGGGAGGATGGGGTGTAGTGAGTGAGCGGCTGAGTGGTTCTTAGTTACTGGCTGGGCTTCAGCCATGACATTACTGCATCCTTCAGGTTTTAGCTCTAACCTCTGAGTTCTTGGAATGAAGTACTTTCTATTGTTTCTCTTGACGGTAAATAAGAATTAGGAGGTTACATAATCTATAAAAATAAGTGTCGTGGTTTAAGCTGGATCCAGCACAATAAGGTACAGTGAAATGTTTGCTCTGGAAATGAGCTTTACTTTTGCAATCAGAGCTAGATTCTGAATAAGGATGAGTTCTGGTGCATGGCAGACTCTGAGGAGCTCTTCAAAGTTAATTGCAATGTATGTGGTTGCAGCTGACGACTATCTGATGAGTTCTATTAAAGGCTGAGTAATAATTAACTCTGTGTGTAGTTAAAGGTAGAGACGTAATATGTAGCCTTTCTGTTATTTTTGCTTGTGATTTTTACATGGTGTTGAAGGTATTTTCATTGCAGATGAAGTAACTCAAATGCTGCTTATGAATTGACATTTTACTTGACAGTGAGGTATATTTTCAATTAGGTATTATCTTCCAGAGTACTGTTTGAAATGCTGAGCTTGTTTGTGTTTTTGTAGTATATCCACCCAAGGATCTCACAGCATTTCATAAGCATGAATGAATGAAGCCTTTCTGCAAGGAAGGAATTACCCCAATCCCACCGTTTGTGGGTAGGTTCATTAATCTGCTCAGAGTCACGAGTGATCTGTGATGAAATTGGTTTCTGGATTTGTAGTCTCATGCTTTAACCATTAGGCTTCAAATTACTTTTGTGGTTGAAAATGTTTGGTCTATCAAGTTATAATAAGCTTTGTCTATGCACAAAATAGAGTTGAAATGACAAAAGCAGTTTTAACTTTCACTAGGTACTTTGCAAGTTTTGAGTATAGACAGCTGAACCTATTTGCATGTGAGCTGGGTTTAATCTCAAAGAAACTTAAACTAGATAAATAGGGAAGTGTTATATCAAAGTGTGTGTGTGCGACTTTGTGCTAGTTTATGTCAAAGTATAAATCAAAACTAGTGTTTTTAATAGAAACATTCTATTATCACTTAATCTAATTTAACATGGATAACATATATTTAAAAGTGAGGGGGAGAGACATTGGAACCTATTGGTTTCAGTTAAGTTGTATAACCACCACTTCTCATTTAAAGAAAAACAAAAAATGATTCCGTTAAATGTTTTCACTCTCCTTAATGAAAGATACAAATTCAGCTGAAGAAATAAATTAGGGAAATTTTATTTCTGGGAGAATCCATCTCTGTAGTTTCGCTGGATTCGTAGGAGAGAGTAACTCAGGAGAGGAGGCTTTTTTTGTTTGATTTATAGCCCTATTTCCAATGCTCTTGTACCCAGGTATATAGAGATCTGGTAGTAAATGTGATAATGATTGGATCTTACTAAACCTGCAGCTTTTTCAGCCTCCTGCTGATGGTTCTTTATGTATCCTTTGACAGGTCATTTAAACTGGCTTTAATATAGTTTCTGGATTTGCAAAATCAGCATAATACTTGTAAAATTTGGTAGTTTGAAAGTTTCAAACTTTGGTAGTTTGGAATCTGTTATGATTGGGAAGTACTTTTTTTACTCAAGTGTTTAGAAGCTTTTTAAAATAGAATAACCTTCATTTCAGACTTCAAATTCAATCTAATAAATCCCAGTTAAATGCAATTTTGTTAATGAACAGTGTTGGGATTCATCACTCATCCTTCTAATTAGCAGCACTTGACTTTATGCACTGAAATGTCTGATTTGAAAACTGTTATTTCTTGGTAGTTAAATACTAAAATATTTTGGGACATAAAGGTGTTTTGAAATGCCATATGGATTTCTTATCATGATTGCTGATTGCCAGGGATGCAGCACCTATGTAGAGCATATAACTGTGGAACAACATGATTTTTTTTATGCATTGCTGCTTGTAAAGTAATGCAGTTGCCTTACTGTGCAAGTGCTCAAGTTTTAAATAGGAAAATAATGAGTTATGGCGTTCTTATCTAATGTAAGCTGATTTTTAAAGCTTCAAATGCAGTAAACTATTAACATACAGGTTAATATGTTCAGAAGAGTCGCCTTTTTCAGAAATAAGATGACCAATGAACTTTTCAATGCTTCCTCCTCCCTGTCTTTACTTCCCTGTAGCTTGTTTTCGGTTGAAGGCAAGCATGTATTTGTAGTTTACCAACTCTGTACTGGTCTTTCCAGATTTATTTCTTTATTTTTGTTCAAGCAATGGGAAAACATCTGAGGCTGTTCTGAAAATAGTGGTCCAGTTAGTGCAGCCTGTAACAACTTGCCATCTGCCTCTTTACTTGTATCTAATTTCTGTAAGTGCACAGTGGCCTATAAGTGTACTATAAATAATGCACCGTGCTAACTAGGAGAAACAGTCAGATGTATTAAATGTTTCTCCAGCACATTAGTCAGTCATTGCTTGTGATTATTTGGAGATTCAGAACAGGTACAGCTGTAATGTGGCTGGTGTTAAAGCTGACATGTTTCAGAAACATGTCTCAGATGACTTTTTCAGGTTTCCTTCAGATTCCCTTTGCATTGTGGAGAAAATTACTTCAATCACAAGTGCATTGACTAGGAAATGTTTAGTCTTTCTGCCACTCAGGCTTCTGAGAGAGCAGATCGGATTTTTCAGTTACACAGATGTAAAATTAATGCCAGGTAAAAGCTTCCTGTATTTGTCAGACTGTTCTTTTTTGAACACAATGTGATTGCTGCTTGAGGTACAGAATTAGAATGAGAAATGGCTGTACATAAGTACAAACTAACTTCTTAGTCAAACAATTAGGTAATTTTAGGAACAAGTTTCAAACAAAAGCAGAGTGCCAGCCAAAGCGGTACTCTGAGATTGGTCTAAATATATTTGTACAGTGCTAAACAGAAACAAGAAGTTACACATTTCATCAGTCTTTAACCATGTAGATTTGGTAGTCTTGGTCATATACTGCTTTGTTGTAAACATAAACTTGGGTCACTTCTGGTATTCACAGCTCCTTTGACAAAGGGACTTAATTATTTCAGTTGGACTTGAAAAGTTGCATACAGCTAATGCTACTCACTGGCAAAGAAAGTGTCCTGTCAGGTGGGAAATTGTTCTTGGTTTTTATCCCACCAGCTGGGAGGAGCACCAGATTTGATGGAGAATGGAAGCTCAGTCTCGGCAGTTGATGTGTTTCTCAATAGAAATAAAATTTATGTGTTATTCTCAGGAAAAAATAGGTGCAGCTATCCAGGGAATGTATATCAAGGTAACACTCTGCTTAGGGCAGAATTAGTGGTGTATTATCTAATAGAAGGGGAAGGATTGTTATGATCAATTTATTCTCTAAAATTGACTTCAAATCTTCTGAACGTTTGGGTGGTGTTGTCTATGTCACTGTCTTCATATTCCAGGTCATTTAGGTACTGTTGAAAACTTACCTGATGTTTGTGCAGGTACATTTGTGTGTCTCTTCAAGGTTGGAAATGATGATTTTCAAGTTTTGTTTGGTGGTGTTTCTTGTGTTTTGGTGATCCTTGCTTTGTTTGATGGATAGGATTATCTTGACATCGAAGTGTTTCAGAGCAGATTCGAGAGACATCATGGGCCTCAGCTGACTTAGGGGTGTGTGGTACCTTGTTGTTCAGCTGGAAAATGGTGATGGCTAGGGGGCAACTACAAAAACATAGTACATGTAGTGTGTTGGCCCCAGGTTCTGGCATACATGTGCTGGCCAAGGGATGCTGAAGCATTATGCAGCTTTTTTCATGTAGCGTCTGAATAGCTTTTCTAGAATCTGTCCTTTTATAACTGTTCTCTACCTTGCTACCATCATGCGAAAAAATAACAGGCTGTCACTGATTATGTTCTGGTTTTGAAGTTTGATCTGTTTCTTCATATTTGCTGCTTAAATGCCTACAGTATCAGTTTCCTGGGATTTATGGACTGACACTCAGGGACAAGAGGTGTGGGAGTTTCCTTCTTCCCTGTGTTTGCTGCAGATGTCGGGGTTATCAAAGGTACTTGAGCCTTTCCATTTTTTTTTTTTTATGTTAATGCCTTTCCATTAATAAATTGCACTAAAATTGGTAGAGGAGCGCTTGAGCTTTGGAAAACCAGTACCTAGTACCAAGGGAGCAAGCATCAAAGGAGACTGGGTTAATGCTAACTCAGTTTCTTTATCTTCAGTTAATCTTGTTTTTAACAGGTGCCTGTAGTGTGTTAATAGTGTAAGAATTCTTCCCTTCAGAATTATTGAACATAAAAAAGGGATTCATTTTATTAACTCAAATTTATTGTAGTCCTGTCTAGTGACTCAGAGCTGATCTTGTGACAGGAATTATAAAGCAGAAAAATAACTAAGTAGAGGTCTAGACAATAGAAATTTCAGTGGAAAACACTTTCTTTTTTTCTCTGTAAAAGTAACTGAGGAAAATAGCGTTGTTGTATTACTAAAGGGGAGAATGTGAAGCCTCTGAAGGTCAAATGACTGTTACGTGTAATAATTTATGAACATGTTTAGAAGATACTTCACTGACTTGCTTTGAGCAGAGTGTATTACAGAAATCTGTAATACAGGAGGCAGGACATGCTACTACTTGACTTGAAACATGGGGGTGGGGCTCAGGAGGAAGTTACAGCAAAAGATTTAGGGGTTCTTTTGTCCTTCCCCTTCACCCCTTCTTTTTCCCATGGTCTTGCTTTCTACTTTTCTGTTGTACATTCCATCAAGTACTTAAGTGAAGTGCTCTGACATCTTAAGGTGAAAAAGTGGGCATTTAGAACTAAATAATGAAAATTGGAGCTGAGAAATATGACTCCTATTTATGTTCATAGTTGGAATATAAGAATCATCAAGTGTTATCACTGATAGAAAACTTGAAAGTCAAATTAACAAAAAAGATGCTATTGCTGTGGTTTGACAACACATCTAACTTAATGTAGGAGTTTTGTGTTAATAAAATGGAGTTTGTGCCTAGAAGTGATCTTAAACGTAAATGAAACCCACTTCTGTTTTAACAACTATGTGTTTCAAATCAGTGTTGGCTTATACCAAATGTTGCTACCTCTGCTAACAGCCCTTGCAGTTGAGTGCCTCACTTGTATCACATGGAGTAGATGCATAAATTGTTCCAAGACTGAAGGTGCAGCATTTCATTAAATGCAAAATGGTAAACTTTTATAGTTCTATACTTAATGTTTTTGTAAACCAATCTATAATTTCATTATGGCAGGGGAAATTGTCTGAGTTTTATGATAAGCTGTCTAAACAATGAGATTTTCTAAGTTGTTTTGAAGAGATGAGTTAAATGGGGCTTTTGCTGCTGCTGAAGTAAACCTATTTTGCTGTTTGTGTAGGGTTTTTTTAAAACCAGAGCTGGGTGTGTGCCTGCACACACTGTACTTTGAGAATGGCTCATGAGGATCTTGTGTTGCTGCTTTTCCTTCTCTGTACTTTGGCTCAAAGGAGAAAGGCATCAGCATGGGGGGAAAAAGCTTGTTTTACATACAGGATCTTGGTAAAGGACAGTAAGGATATTTATCCTATCATCATGGCTGTTTTGATTCTCTCACATACCATGTCAGTGTCTTTTGGTCAACACTCTTAGTGCTTTCTCCTTTATGTAGGCACTTAACTTAGCCTGGTGAGTTTACTAATTGTCCTTGGCTCCATTCATATTCAGAAACGGGGAAAAGCTGATGCAGTGTGCAACTTGAAGAGTCTCAGAGGAGCTAACTGGTCTCTGCTGCCTTCAGAGGCTATGGAAGGTAGCTGTGTAGGACCAAAGCTACATAAGTTGCTGATATACTTTAATGTCTCCAATTTGATTTGTATTGGAAAGCAAGGACCATGAGATTTTAAAGATGAGGATCAAACTCTCAGCGATGACAACTCATGGGTTTCTTGTGTGGGGTTTGGTTTTGCTCTTTTCTTTCCCTCCACCCCTCTGAAGAAGAGCCATAAATAGCAAAGCTTTCGGTGGCTTTTCAATGACTGCTGAGGTTGTTGGTCTGAAGCAAAGATGAAACCTCTCCAGACCTAAAGTGATGTTAATGGCCTTGCTTTTGATTGGCAGGCCATACTTTGATCTGTCATAACCTGATTAAAAAAAATAGAGGACAACTCAATACAATTCTAAATTTTACAACTTCTTTATGCAAGGAATAAATTGCTGGTGAATGAATATAGTATTTATTTTGAGAAAAGAAAATTAATTGTTTTTGTTAAACTCTGTTGGGACTGAAGTTGACTTGAGTTGGTGGTACATGCAATTTTCTAAGACATGTAAATGAACTCATTAGTGCACAGTCACATTGAGATCCTGTTTTGGCCCTGGGATAATTTGGCTTTTCAAAGCACAACATGCCATTACTGATTCTTAAAAATGTATTTCAGTTTCTTTAAAATGTGGTATTACTTCCATTCCTGCTCTCCATTTTATATATGTACCACCCAACATAAGGAGGATGTTTTCTTCTCCCTCCGCCTCCTTTTATATTTTTAGATAGATGTTCAAACAGACTTCAAAGTTAATCCTGCAGTTACGCCAGCGGGGAGAGAAGAGTAATCTGTGGTGACAAGCAAAGGGCTGAGGATGGGAAGTCAACTCCCCGGGTGCTGGCAGTGTAAAATTTATGTACTTATCCCAAGGGAACTACTTGGATATCTAAAGATAAGCAAGTACATCAGTGCTTGAAGAATGGGCAGCTAAGTGGCAAACAGTATTGAAACAGTATTTTTTTCTTGTGGTGCTGCACTGGTTTTGATAGATTTTTTCAAAGTAAATCTGAGCTTCCTACCTTCTTTCTTAGATTCTGTTGTTGCGAAAACAGAATCTCAGTGCATTTGGAAATCTGCACTTGGCAAATGATACGTAAAGTTCACTTCCTATGCTTCCTTCCTAATGGTTTGCAGATATGGTTTTACAGCTGTACAGAAATAGCAAAATTGGCTTTTACTGTTAATTTGTTATTGTAGTGTTGGGGGGAAGAAGGGTTCTGAGTAGCATCAGAATCAATACTAGGTAGAAATGGTGTGCATAAACTAAGTTTCATGGGAACGCTTGGTTCCTACTACTGAAACTGCAAGATACTGGATTTGCTTGTACCGTATTTGATAGTGGTCTAGAGTGGATCTGCAGGAGCAGAATTGGTGTTTTTAACAAGGGAGGATTTTAGTGCTTTAAGGTATGAATACAAATGAGACTGTCTCTTCTTACAGTTTCTTTGCTAGTAATTGTTCCATTTATGTGTATTGCTTCTCTTTAGAAATGTGTGTGAAAGGATCTAATGTATGTAATCTCATCTTGCAGAAGGGCTCATGGTGTTCTACATGCAGTATTAGTGTGTGGGGGGTTTGTAACCAGGCTTGAGGTTGATTTGCATGGAGTGTTTTTTGTTGACCCACCTTAAACTAATCTAGTTGTTCTGTGGCTTTCTTCTTTAGCGCTTGATTACTGGGATCACTTTAAAAAAACAACAGAAAAAAGACGAAAGTTAGATGCATTTTGTAGCTTGTGGTGTAAGAATGATATTGGCAGGAATTAAAAATGTTATTTGGAGTGTGGAACTTTGTTAATATAAGTTATATTCATGTATCTAATGACACATGGATAGGAAGTGTATCCTGTGTGTTGCAAATCTCCTGTGTCAAATCAAGAATAAGCAGTTGTTTTGTTTTGGTTCATATTTACACCATCAATTTAACTACTTTAACCCTGCTTAAAGAAATGATGAGGAGCAAGTTACCAGTGATGTTCATAAACTGTAGGAATCCCTATCTTGTGGCATTAAAACTTAATGTCTTAAGTCTCCCTTTTAAAATTGCTTGTGAAAGTTACACTATTAGCTACAGGCACACCAAGTACAGCACGGGAAAGGAGAGCCGGTGTGGATCTTGTCTCTTTTCTAGGACATAGAGGCTTCGATTTATGAAGGAAAAAGGAAAAACCTTTGTCCTTAAATACATTGCACAATTTTGGGAGGTAAATAAAATCTGGAATGGCTTAAAATGCCCCTTCTTTTGGAGGGGTTTGGGGGTGAGGGGGCAACAAAACCAGCTCAGCTTTCTTCGTAGTGCACAGTATTCTGATTTGTGGCATTGCAAAAGGGATGTGATCCCATGTTTGAAGTCTCTTTAAGAACAGGATGAACAGAAAGGACTAGTTCATGGAACTAGTTCTGTCATCCTGACCTTACTGCTGCTTCTGTTTAATTCTAGGAAATATAGTTGACTCTTTAGAGGCAACTCAATTAAAAACCCATCGCAACCAAAACTGGGAAATTGAATACTGACTTCAGCTCATGATTGTGGTTCATGTTGCTTGTAACGTTGACATGGAGGCCAGATTCAGCTGTTTGGGTGTCTTTTAATATGCAGTAATGTTTTAGATTAATAATTTACTAAAGTCTCAATTAAATTAATAGACCAGAGTGGTGTTTTTTAAAAAGGATAGCTAGAGTGAAGTGTTGGGAATAGAACTGCTTTTTAAGATGAAAGTGTCATTTAAATTTTTGAATGTTTCCCTTTGGCTTAAACCTTTTTATGTTCTTATTTGCAATAGAAATAAAGATGATGCTATTGCATGTTGACAAACTCAGTTACACTGTATAGTTTACCTAGGAGTAAATATTATTTGCAGAATATAATATAGTGGCAACAGCCTTATATGTAAAACTGGAAGTGATTGAAAACACTTTTCAAGATACCCTTGGGGATGCAGCACCCTTTATTTTTTAAATGCTTATTACAGTTACTGTGTACAGCTTAAACTTCCATAAAAAAAGTAGATGGATTGTCAATTCTAACATGGTTTCTGTGTAATTGGGCTATATGGAGACAGAGTTGAGATGGATGTTGTTCTGTGCTGCAGCATTTTACTGCCTGAATTAGTGTGTGGAGGTCCCATAGCCAGTATACCAATTCTCTTGCCTTTTATCTTCAAAAAGTTCCGTGCTGCTTTTGTGAACCAAGACTTCTTATATGTAAGTGTAGCATTTGTTATTTGAGTAATACAATATTTAATATTCTGTCTTGCCTGGATTTCCCAGAGTAATGGTAACTCATCTTTTTCCATTTGGTTTAGTTCAGGAGCAAGCGAAACAGGATTCTGAAATGCAGCCGTTACTTCCTGACTCCTTTTTCTGCTCACATCTTTTCCGGGGTACGACTCTGTGTAGCCTTATGTATGACTCTGCACAGTCATCTATAAGCTCGTCTTTATTACTGTTTTAGTATACCAGGAGATTTGACCTAAATGACTGAAAGTTTGTCTTGGAAAAGCCGTGGAGGGTTAGTTTAAATTGAGTAACTATACCTCTAGTGTACAGTGTTGCAATTTTCTTAGTACTGTTATTTTGCAAATTTTGTTAAATTATAGTTTGTGAAATTCTAGAGGAATCCTTCAGCAAGAACTGTGGAGCATAAAAAGTCTTGCTTTAGGTGAAACTTCTTACATGAATGAATGAGGTTATACAAGTGGATGTTAATGAGGCTGCATTCAATTCAGCATTCTGGGAGGTCCCTGATGTTCCAGAGTTGTGTTAAGTTGGCCTCTCCTGCCCCATATTAACCTATCTTTGGCATCCATTCCTAAATCACAGACCTGATGCATTCGCGCTGTTGTTAATATTTCAGTCTTTTTTTCAGACTCAGATCAATGCCACACAAATTTGGAAGAGGGCCTCAGACAATTCAGGTCTTGTGAATTTGGGGGCATCATCTCCTTAAGATCATAACTGGGTTTTTATGCTGACAGCAGTGCACAGCTTTCTGTGCAAGCAGCTGATTTTCATGGCTGTTGTCAGTGCTGACTCTTAACCATCTTTGCGCTCTTTGTTGACAGCTTCATGGCAGGAAGTCCTGCAGCCCTTCCCCTTTGGGCAGGGTTAACCTGTTTGATACAGCAACTTTTTTAGTTCCATTTTGTGCTTATCAGTCTAGGTCCTGATTGCTTCTAGGTGTTTGATTGCTTCTAGCTCCCTTCAAGGGGACTTGCCTGTAATTGCACAGAATTGGGCAAAAAGAGTTGAGTGTTAATATATTGAGATAGTATATTGATTAATCAGTGCTGCCCTAGCAACCATTGTTGCTCAAGTGTTATATACTATAAGAAAGGAAATGATTAAACCTCCAAGTAGCCCTTGGACAACTTAAAAGCATTGGTAGAAGGAAAGGAAGTTGAATGAATCAATGAGTTTTCAAAGTTACCTGAAAACTTTTCTCTGAAGAGTGCTCACCCGATGTGATACCTCACTGCAGGACTCTGCTCACCCTGGGACAAGGTGACACATTTTGTCCCCCTTTGTGGTCATATCCACTGCCTTAAGTGTGTGCCTTCAGGTGCTGAGGTATAAAGGGAGTAGGATGCTCTCCTGTGGCTTCCAAGAAAATGTTTATTAACAGTCTGGGAGAGGAGAAAATCCCAGATAGAGTTAAACTTCACAATATTTTCTGTTTTATTCCGTGTGTTTTAAAAATGCTTTCCTGATTAACAGCCATTTTACTTACCACTTAACAGGAGATGGATGTTGTACTTCGCATTGAGGAACAGTATACTTTTAATGTAGTGGGAATCAGTTTATTATAAAGCTTTTTACCCCCCAGGAAAGTTCGTAGCCTTGAACAAGCTGTACTTAAATGCTGACTTCAACTATTCAGTACTATTTAGGTTAAGCTGTTTAAAATGAGGGTTGAAAATAAGGGGTTTGTTTCATAATACCAAAGCAGCCCGGTCTGTCCTGTGGGAGGGAAATTCTCTCCAACTGAAATCCCGATGTAACTAAATTTAAGATTTACAAGTACCTTTAGTGAAGCCAGTCCAGCTGTTGCGGCTTAACCCAGCTGGCACTTCAGAGCCACTTGCTCATTCTCTCCTGGTGGGATGGGGAGAGAGTCAGAAGGATTAAGTGAGAAACCTCATGGGTTGAGATAAAGACAGTTCAGACGGTAAAGCAAGAGCTGTGCGCGCAAGCCAAGCAAGCCAAGGGATTAATTCACCACTTCCTGTAGTCAAGCAGGTGTTCAGCCATCCCCAGAAGAGCAGGGCTTCATCATGCTTAACAGTGACTTTAGAAGACAAATGCCATTACTTGGAGCATCCCCCTCTTCCTCCTTCTTCCCCCAGCTTTATATGCTGAGCATGACACCCTGTAGTCTGGAATGTCCCTTGGGTCAGTTGGGATCAGCAGTCCTGGCTGTATCCTGTCCCAGCTCATTGTACATCCCCTGTTTCCTCAGTGGTGAGGTGAAGAGCAGAAAAGGCCTTGACTCTGTGTAAGCTCTGCTCAGCAATAACTAAAACACCACTGAATTATCAAGGCTGTTTCCAGCACAAATCCAAAACACAGCCCCATACTAGCTACTTTGAAGAAAATTTTAACTATTGCAGCCAAAACCAGTGTGCCAGCAAACTCAGTATCACAGTAATTGAAAGACAACCCGGGGAGAAAAGATGCCTGGAAAGAGATGTTTGAGAAGATGGGGTTACAGGTGAGGATGAAATGTTTCAGATACTGAAGTTCAGAGTAGTTGAAATTCAGTGTTCTGTAGGTGGTGTTTGTGTAGGGTTGTTTAATTCAGGTATGCTGTGCTTTTAGGTTTAATTGTTTTTATTCAACTTTCTGGTGTATTAAAAATATGGTCATAACACTCCTTTAATGTTAAGTAGAACTGTATGTTCAGTTCTCATCATGTTACAGATTTACTGTTGTTTGCATCTCTGATGTCTTTCACCATAACGTCAGCAGCCCCAAAGAAAGGAGGCTGACTATTGTCTCTAGAAATGAAGCATTCAGTCTTAATTTAATTTCATTAGAAGATCTGTTTCTATCAGCCCCACCGCTGCTTGTCTCAAAGTCAATGATGTCTTTCCATAGGCTTCTTCTAGCTTCAGATCAGTTTCCTACAGAACCTGGTTGTCTGATAATATGAAGTTTGTTTTGTGTCACTCAGAAGGGGAAAAGCACCCTGGGGTTTTTAGTTTATTGAAGGAGTGGTAATAGATTAAAATGTATGCCAGGGTATTCAGTGGGTAGAATTTCTAAAGCTGCATCACATCTAAACAACTGTGTTCAGCACTAAATGATTTCTGTTATATTCTTATGTGATGATTCTACTCTGTCCTGAAGTTACCTTCATTCATTGATCTGGGATGTGTGCCAGCCTCTGTACAAATGCTGTTTGAAAGAAGCAATTAGTGTGCTGACTCCATTCTAGTAATTCTTACCCTTCAGACTGTACTGTCCTTTGCCATATTCTGACAATCTCCCTGTGCAGTTCAAGGGGTAAATACTTGATCAGTCCTGGTTGTTGTCCTACCAAATTCTCTCTTTCATACTTAAAACGGTTTGAAACTCTTTTTCTGTCACTAGCGGGTGTGTATTTTTTTACATCTTACTTTGTGTAGCTATACTGTGGATGTGGCTTAGATGTTTTAAAGCTCTTCAGTATCCATGCCAGGTGGAAGCATTCTCTGTCACTTCACATCTGAATCTTCTTGTATATTGTTTTCCCTCTGCGGTCTCTCGCTCTTTTGGGCAGATTTATGCAGCTCTTTTCCGTGAAGGAACTTTTAAGTTTTATACTGGTTGCTTATTTTCTCATTACCCTGCCCCCAGCCCCCCACACTGCTTTTCCTCTTTTCCTCCAATCCCTTAGTTTTCTTTCACTGCAGCTCAGGTTTATGTTTTCACTCTTATTTCATACCATTAGTTGCAAATAGTTAATTTAGATGTGTATTGGCGAGAAGAAAGTCACCTTATTCCATATATATATGCTTTGTATAAATGTAGTAAGAAACCTCCTTGTTCAGCCAAATTTTTCATACATTACATTGAGAGTATACACATAACTCTGTAGTAGAACATTTGGACATACTGATGCTAGTCACGGTGTGGGTTGTACTTTCTTCTGTTTGCTGCCACAGGTAAGACTTAAAGCTGACTTACAGCCCAACTTTAAATTGGTGGACTGTATTTTGTGTGAGAAGGGAATGAGTTAAAGCTGCTCACGGATATGTCAGCTGTACCACTAAATGTTAAACAAGTTTCTTCCGTAATACGGCTTCCCTGTGAGCACTACGGGTACCTGAAGGGGTTTTGAGTGTTCCCCCTCCCTCTTATAATTCTCATAAAACCTTTCCAAAAGTGGTTTTTAACTCAGCTATAGAGAAATTTCTTCTTTGGTTAAGTCTAACCTGGGTTCTGGAATGCATTAATCAAATGTGACAGACAGCTGCTGGAGAATTAAGATTATTTCTAGTCTTTAAAATGGAGCTGCAAATAGCACAGTGGGACTGAAGCAGAAAGTAAAGGTTGGGGTGAAAGCAGAAGATTTAAGTTCAGTAGATAAGAGCTCAGTTCCTGGCTCTTGTTCCTTACTGGCTTCCTGCTTGGCATTGGTAAAATAATTGTTTTTGTCTAGTATTTTGAGGATTTTGTTCATAAATCCCCCTAACTTTCAAAGTCAAAGGTGTTTACATTGGAAGCTGACTACTTCAGGAAAAATGGAGAGATGATGGTAACTCCAGTCCTTTATCCCTTTATTTAATTTAAATGATCTTCACTGGACAGTGGATCTGTGTTCCTGCATGTGAACAATGACCATCCCAGTAGGACTGGGACATTTTGAGGGTTCTAAAACTCAGAGGGCTGTTGAGGATTCATTCATGGAAATGCACTGATCTGTGAAAAATTGAGATCTTAAAAACTGCAAATGGGAAGTCATTTGATTAAGTGCATTTATGCAGGTGTATAGTAGAAGTTATTAGTGTTGAACAATAGCTTAGCTGAAAAACCCCAAAACAATGTAATACGAGTTTGATGGATATGAAATATTTATGCAAAATACCCTGGCAACTGTAGTCTCTGCAGGAAAACTTCAAGGAGGAAGATTTTGTTAGCTTTTCAGTAGAAAATTAAAGCAACAAAGTACAGGATCTGTACAAGACCTCAACTTACCTGGATGCAGAAAGTGTAAGAAGAGTTTCTGCAAGTATTTGGATGTTTTAAATGTCTTGTCAAGGAGTTAGCCAGGATTGATTTTTGCTCTAAGATAATGGCAGACCTGATAATAAGAGCTTTCTGCAAGGAACTAATAGTAATAACCCTGGTTCCTTGGCATGCAAGGATTCCAAGAAGTACTGTGATTCCCTGAGACAGAGTGACTCCTGCAGTCATCTGGAAATTGTACTTGTTGTCTTCAGCAGACTAATAGGTTCAAATCAAAAGGATCCTGTATAATGCATAAAAGCCCTGGAGATTGAAATAGTGTTGGTTGTGGAGACTGGGATGGGAGAACTTTCAGCTGTATGCCTACTTGCCAGCCTGTGCTGCTCTACTTAGAAAGATGTCTTCCCAACTACTCTGTTATTAAGGCAAAATAGATTAGTGCTGTGCTTGTTGGAATAACAAGGAAATAACTTTAATTTTTCAATGTAAGAGCTATTAAAGTTAGCCAAGAGATGTAAGGTTTTTAATAATAGATAAAGAGATTCAAAATGTCGAGGCTTTTAACAACAGAACAAGGAGGGGTCTTATTTATGATGATGCACAACAGCTGTATGTTTGTCTCACATTGGCTTTTTTCTTACGCAAGCTGTAGTTCAGGATGTGGCTGCTGTCTGCGTTTTGTGTGTGCAAAATTAGGAAAGCTGCTGGATAATGCTAAAGCCTTTTGGTTAAAACATCTGAAAACCTATTAGAGGACTTTAGTAACATGGAAACTATCTCATGGGGCCAGGTAGTAAAATCATTGTAGTAATTCCAGAAATTGTGTATTGATAGAATACACAACAGTGGGGATGAATAGCACAAAATTCTGCTGCAATATGTAGTGTGTAGATTCCCCCCCTCCCTCCTGAACTGTTGTATGCAGTGGGCAGTTAAACAGGTTGCAGTGACTGCGCAGCTTTGCTGCCTGATTTATTGTGTGTTTAATTCACTAAAGGTGACCTTTTTGTATTTCACTACAGAGACATGAGCTTTGGCTCTGCTTACCCAGGCTTATATTGGAGTATCCCATGGGAAAGGGATATGACCAAGTTGCTTACTTCTAAGGCTTGGCTAGAACTTCCTCAACCATGTCTGCACCCACTAAGTGCGAGCTACCTTATATAATAGCTGCTTACGCACAGTGCAAAAACCTTTTGGATTGTCAGTTGGTGACAGTACAGGATGGTGAGTCAGTATGGGGCTGCTGGTGTTTCTTTGGGACTCTGATCTGCATTGGAATTTGTGAGCTGTGCAGTTATAGCTTTGAATATATAATGTGAAACCTCTCTCAGGAGAAACACAGGGATGATGGCTTGCAAGAGGCAGGATTTTTTGTGTGTTTTGGGAAAATTGTGGAATGTCAATAGTTGCCGCAATGCTGTGAGTCCTTTGAGCAGGGGAGTGTGGGGTGTTAGGGCTGTAGCTGTGCCTTTTGCTTTTTTTGGAGTGGGATGGTGGTGTTAGTAGTTGAGTTTTGCTGTTCACGTGTCTTTTGGAGGGGATGGAAATTTAGTAATTTCTTTGTCAAAGAGGACCGGACTTCCCTCTTTCATGACTTTTTGCCCATGTCCTGTGTTTAGGGATATAAGAAAAAAATGACTGATAAGCCTTTCACCTGGACACCTCATCTCCTGTCTAGCTCTGGGGGGGGGTGTCTGTGTGCTTCCTGAAAGTCACAGGTCTAAATTCTGTCTTATTGGAAAGTGCCAAATTGGTAAAGTTGAGTTATTTTGAATCAGTAGAATTTGAGTTACTCAGAACTAGATTTAAAAAGTAAATGTAAATCAAGGCAATAATACTGATTTTTTTTCACTGCCTTTGTTTGTTTGTTTGTTTCTACATAAGATGTCATAAAGTGGCAGTAATTTTGTTCCATGTTCAGCTCTATTTCAGTGATAGAATTCTATCTAATTGACATATTTCAATTTTCCAGTAGGAGTTTGAGTCTAATTTGATGTTTAGACACAGGCTGAATCTTATGTCTTTGCATATTAAGTATTCTAGAAAGGTGTCTGATTTTCACAGCAGTAAATTTTAATGACTCCTGTTTGTACAGCATTAGAAAACATCTGGTGTTATCCATACTCATAGGCAAAATGAACTTACTGCAGAGGAGACTGTCCATTTCTACTCCTAATGGCCTCAGCTGTTTATTTTACCCTTCAATAAAAACAAATTTGTGTATGTGGTAGTATTAGGACCCCTGCATTATTACATTTTGGAATTGCATAAAATTTGAGGAGCTCCTTTGCCTGTGCAGTGATCTGGTAATGTAGGTTTTCTGGAAAATGCTGTAGCTAAAGTTTTGGAAAGTTGCTGTGCATGTTTGCACTCCTGCAATCCACCTGTAGGGAAACCCAGTTCTATTGATCTTAACATCTTGTTCACACTTCTGTGTGCTGCGGATTTATGGTATTAGCTTCTTGTCATGTCCCTTCTCCATTATGGATCTACATTAAGTTCAGAAGAAAAAGTATTATCTAGTGGAGCTGTTTAATTCAAACACACTTCAGCATTCTCCTCTCTATAAAGTACCATGAGCAATTCTTCTCAAATATATCTATGTTTATCTTAAATATATGTTGAACTTGAACGTTAAGTGTTCAGATGTTTTGTTGAAATAGGGGAAGTGATGGTTTGGTCATTAGTGGAAGGTTTGAACTAATTGTATCTGTGGGCTCCAGAACTGGAACATGAAAAAGGTAGCCTTGAACCGCACAGGGCACACACAGATTTCCTACCATGTGTATAGACAAGTACATCCAAATACAATTTCATTTCTAGTTTGGTTTTTTTTTTCACCCTGTCACTCATTGCTGTAACTTTCTGAGCAGGAAGATGTAGTTCTTTGTAGGCTTGCATTATTAGGCCTAAAATTTTTGGTTGTATGTAATTATCTTGCCTTTTCCCCTCCTTTTTGCATTTTTGTTCAGTTCTCCTCTTTTTCCTGAACAATTGCTTTTGTAGAGTTGAAAAGCTGAGGCTTGCTTGGAGAATATCTGTACTTTTCACACAATACCAGGTGTGCATCGTGATTACTTGTGAAGTACTTCAGGTCAGTGTTCTCTGAAGATTTATTTAGAACGTGTCACTCAGTTATTTTTGTGGACTGAGAAATTCTTACGGTTTCTTTCTAGCCAAGCTGAAAACCACATGAATAACTGCATGCCTGTTAATGCAGACACTCCTTATACATCAGTGAGTAAAGATTCACTGACTTAAGATGGATTTGAAATGAAAAGCTTGGTGGCTGTTTTTTTTTGGGGCAGGGTCATAGAAATGTTTCAGTTTTCTTGTTTGTTTTTTTTTTTTTTTTTTTTTACAGTGATTTAGAAGAATATGTTGAAACTAATTGGATATAACGTGGTGGTTTTGGTTTGTTTTGTAGAGTTAATACTACTGTATTACAGAAGTCTTATTTTGAGTTTAGAAGGTTTTTGCTTTGAAGTGAAAGAGTAAACAGCAATCCCTAATGTCAAATGTCCTGAGAAATCTTTTGTCTTAATTGGAAAATACTGTAATACCCTCTGACTGTTACCTTCAGATTTTCATATTAAAGGTAGTGGTGCCATGAAAGTTCATGTGTGCAGTGAAATGGTGTCGCTATTTGCTGGACGGAAACCTGTGACATGCTCATTCAGCTCCTCTTCTGCCCTCTGTCGGTTTCCTTTTCCTTCTCTAAATTCCCTCTTTCTCCCCCCAGAAGTTTTAGTTGATAGGATTATTGAGTCCTTGTGTTCATATATTGCTTTGTAAAGCATAGTCACCTTACTTCATGTTATCTGTTTTCAGTTGAATGTTTTTAGAGCTGATTAAATGCTTCAGTACGGTTGAACTGCATTCATCTGACAAAAAGCCTGTGGAAACAAGGCTGAAAGCAGGAATGCAACCTGAATCTTTATCAGAAGAGGTTGGTCTTGCTATCCACTTTAATTGAAAAAGCAGCATATTAGACGAGTTAGCCCTGTCTCGCTCTTCCCTTAAATCTGAAATTCGTGTAGACTATGGTAACACGTTAAATAACACGGCAGCTAACACCTCGTTAACTGCCTGTGGAGTTGCTTTTTTCAGATCTGATCAGTGCTGGTTACCAACAGATGTTCGTATTTTGTTAAAAACTGCTTTTAAGATTGCTTGATCAGCAAGGACCAGGACAAGAGAGATTTGACTTTTCCTGTTAGCTTCATTGCTGTTTGGCTTCCAGAAGCACTGAGCCAGGTCAGGAGTTGGGGTGCTCTTAAGCTGGTGCCCTGGCTGCTGGCTCAGGAGTTGGCTGATGCGCTGCTGGAGAGGAGAATATGATGGTACAAGTCAGGTAGGTCTTTGGTTCTGGCCTCTTTCTAGTAAAATACACAGGCTTCCTTCTCCAGCTGTGAGTGTGGCAGCTTCATTAAGGAACCATTTGCTCACCGATTTCAAGCCCTGGCTTCCTAGGTCACAGTCTTGTTTTGGGTGCTCTTGGAATTAAACTCATAATTGGTTTTTGATGTTTTAAAGGCATTTTTGTTTTGCTGGTGGGTGTTAAATCAGTGAAATGCCCCAGGCTTTGCAAGGTGTGTCTACCACTTAAAACCTGATTGTTTTCTAAGAGTAACTTCTATAGCATGGGCCTTTATGAGTGATCCAGTGACTTAGTAAGCATCTTCTGCTGTTTCAGCTCCATGAGTGTATAAGGAGCTTAAGTGCCTTGGTACCATTCAGTACCATTTAGCCAAAGAAAGGTGGTTTAGGAAATTAATACAAAAATTATCAAGTAAACATCAGCAAAGGACCTGAGCTCCTTACAGAGCCCAGCTGGTAACTTTGTGCTATGCTTCTGCAAACAGAAACATGGCAGCTGCTGTCATCAGCAACTGAATGTGCTCAGGACTATCTTAAGTGGTTGCTTTATTTTAGAATAGGAATATACCATTTACAAAGGTATATGAAAAAATAGAGGAAAAATGGTAACTTTCTGATGAAAATCCAAATGGTAATTGTAATGGTTTATGTATTTTAAAAAGAACTTATTCCATAGTACTGCTTTCTTTGCAGAGATGAAGTTCTAAAACTGTACGACAGATACAGCTTCTGTTAAAAGCATTTCATTCAAGGAAGTCTTCATGGTTTTCACTGAGTACTTAGTCTGACATACCTTGCCTATTGTTATTGCTAAATTAGATTTCCTTTTGACAGCTGACCACCATGTCACTCTTCCAGGGACTGTTTTGTTCTCAAGAGTGAATATGACATAAGGAAAATGGTTTAGCTGTGAATATTACTCCTTGTAGATTTTTTGTTCTTACAAATATGTCTTCACAGGCTTCAGTATTCTCAGGAAGAGTGCTTTTTTCATTCTCCTGATGCTTTTTTCGGTGTGAAAGTTGTGAGGTGTTGAAAGCAGAGATTTTCCTTGATTAATGTAGCTTTTGAGATTCTCAGCTTCTTGGCAGCACGTCCCTAAAGATTCTTTCCTTTTTTCTTTTCTCCCTCCTCCAAGATAGAGATAAGGAAACAGGAATATACTGCCCAGGGAAAAGAGGTGCTTGAAAATAGCGAAGGGAACTAATCCCTAGATTTTAAAAATAAAATTGTTCCTGTGTCCTGTCCCTCCTCCCCTTTAAATTAAGCAGCGAACCACAGTATTTGCTATTTTACATTCAGGATAACATGAATAGCATTAAGTAATACAATGGCGACAGTATGCATGATCTTCTTTTAACTGTCTTTAGTAAGTGAAAGATGCTTCAAGTTTTAGTTTTCTCTTTATGAGCTTGACTGCAGGAATCCCTAGTGGTAAGTGAAAGCATGTATACAAAAACATTTGCAAGTAAAAGGTGCCACTTAATCTGCTTGATAAAAATATGCAGTAGTATTCAGTCTGTGAGCTGTAGGTATGAGAAGTTCATTGTGAGGTGATTTGCATGTAATGCTGATGTGGAAATGTTGAGCAGTTGGGAAAGTATTTCTTCGACCCTCAAGGGAACTGCTCATAAAACTTATTCTTAGCTGTTGTTGCAGGATTGATTCAGCTTGTTAGACGCTATATATCACTGCTGTGGTGAAATAAGCTGATGTGGTTTCTGTTGCACTGATAGTGATATGTTTAGTAAACGTGACTAAGAATTGAATTGTATTGAGCACTGTAGTTGGCCAGTAAGCTTGTCCTGATAGCATCTTCCTTCATAAGCAGAAAGATGCTATTTAGGTATCTGATCTATTTTTGAGTTTCCTCCCAGATTCCTTGTCCCTGAAAGATGAAACGTTATAACATAGTTTTTATGCAGAATTAGTCTTGCTTCAAGATCCCCTTGGCAGTTGGAGGGTTAGCCATGGAATTTGAGCCTAAGCCTGAATTTAGACTGACCGTGTGGGGCTACTGCTGTGTACAGACTTCCAGAGAACATCAGATGTTGCCAGTACCAAAGCAGATGTGTCTGTTTTCTTGTCTGTTTTAAGGCAGTCTGATCTTTGTATGAAGAGAAGCTTTCAGATTAAGGGTTTTAAATAATCTTGCTCTATTTGGATTAGGGTCTCAGTTACAGGGATCAAAGTTAATTGCTAAGGGTGCCTGCTTGACTCCTTCAGAATGATCTTAACCAGGTTTGAGTTAGATGTCATTCCTCTTCAGTACTGCCGGGTTCACAGATGGACAGATGACATGAATGAGAAACAGACAGCCTCACAGATTCTTTCTTTGGAGACACCTTTCTGGCATGCATTGCTCCTTCAGCAAGAGAGGCAGAACACTGGAGCAGGGTGGGTTTCTGATGGCTGGCTCACGTCTAGTGCAAAGCTCATTTCCAGTACAGGGAGAGTGATACGGTGGCAGGTCGTTAAACTGACGCTGCCTTTTTCACATGTAGGTTGCTGTAGTGTTACTGGGTAGGCAGTGAGCTTGGCTGAGAGAAACCTGTGCTGCAGCCCCAACAGGGGTGTTGTGGGAGCAGATGTGAGTCCTGCAGAGCTCAGCAGCGGTGTGGGTGGCTGAATGAGAGATAAAGTTTAAACAAAGCTGCCTTTTCTTGTGATACTGTTCAGGCTACATGTAGAAAGCAGTTACTGCTGTTTTGATCTTTCAGGTGATTTAGTTTTATGCTTGTAAAGCCTTTTGTCAGCCAGATATATTCATGCTTCATTTTGATTTGCCTTACTACTACCTGTGTGGACCAATGAATGACCATTACTTTTACTATTAGAGGCAGCAGTGCAACTGTGGAGGGAAAAAGCCACAGCTATCGGGCGGGCATTAATGAAATGTTTCTTGGTTTGATGTTCAACTTGTCATGCTTTTTTTTTCCTCATTGGGTCAAAATATTTCTTTGTTCTTTTGAACATTTTTAGGAATTAGCCTACATGGAAATGACACTTGCTGCTGAGCATGGGGGTACCTAACTGCAGCTGTCCCTGCAGTACGGCTCAGCAATGACAGGAATAAATGAGGAGGCTTTTCATATCTGTGAGGAGCTTACAAAGCAGCTTCTGCACTCGCTGACAATTGGTGCTTAATTGGTTGAGATTTCGAGAACCTTAAGACAACATTTATTCATACCTCTTTCCCAAGTTTTTCACATTTCTTCTCTGTGAGCTTTTTAGCGTTAATACACTATTTTGAAATAGATACATAAGAAAATTGCTATTAATAAAGAGCATTATATAAATTTATGCAATGTGTGTTATGTTTAAATAAAAAGGAAGCTAAGTTGGCTTTAAAATATCTGAGGTTATGGAAGGGGGAGGTTTGGGGCTTGACTCTAACTGAGCTGTAGAATTCGGAGGCTATTTTATCATAGTCATAACTGCAAGTCTTTTAAGATACATTTCCCCCCCTTCTCTGTATATATATCCATTTTTTAACAGCTGTCATTGTGCTAGAGCATGCCTTTTTTTATACTCCTCGTTGAAGACATCTGGTTTGTGTGCAGGTATCCTCAGGTGATTCCATTTCTTCTCTACAGAGCCTTATGATGCAGTGAGAATGAGACAGTTCGTGTGGTCTCTCTGCACAAATGTCTATACAATAACAATTTCCCAACACTTTCCTTTGTTGGTAAATTTTCATCACAGGCAGTTGCTTTGAAGTGTAAGACAATAAAAGGGGGGAGAACCCCTGTTTTTGGAGCCTCTGTACACTAGTAGATGAATATGAAAGTAATAGGTATTACAGTAGGTTAGGTACATTTTCTACCTGTATCTCAAACTATTGAGCTGTTGACAATCAAATAAGTATTTTGTACCAATTTTAGGAAATCGAAAGGTTTTTTAAGTGCTGGTATGTAAAATATAAACTCTGGAATAATGAGACCTGAATAATTGTGCTTCACAAACTATTCCTCATGCTTTGTAGAAGATTGTGGCTGATGGATCGGTTCTCTTTTAACAGAGAATGTGATAAACCCTCTTCTCATGGTCCCATTGCCATGTTGGATACTAAGAACATAACTAATTTATCATCTCTCCACAGATTTCCAGTAATCTTGTATTCCAGTAATGCTTGTATTCAAGTAAATATAACTAAAACTGACAGATGTAGAAACTGTTGCATTCATATCCCAGTGATGCAGTGAGGTGTAAAAAAATGGCTAGGAACTGTAAAGTATAGCCTTTCGTGAAACCTAATGACAGTATCTAACTTCCTGATGAAAACACGTTATTGTGAATGTCAGTGCACAGAGGATTGCTTAGACAGACTGCGGTGATGATTGCTGAAGAAATATCAAAAGCAATAAAATATAGAACAACAATCTTCCATTGGTTTTGTTATAATTCAAATATGTTACCGCTTGTGCAGTGTCATTTCAGACAGAATCACATTGAGTATGACAGGTGATTCTTGAAAAGTAAGTAACAGTAAAAAGATTTGCTTTAATATCTTAAGGACTTAATATGGATGCTGGTGTATATTTTGTCTTTAAAAGCCAATATTATGGCAATTTGAAATGGCAGAAACTTTGAATTAGCTAAACTGTGCTTTTTGTTGTAGGTAGAATTTGAGGCTCCAATTAAGTTTCATTAGTTTCAAATAAACTTATTTTAAGTAGTTCAGTTAAAAGATCCCCTTTGACCAGAACTGATTTGAACAGTAATCATAGTGAGGGAAACCTTTTTATTAAACAGAGTGTCTGTTTGTATCTTTCTTGCTTCTGCAAATCAAGTAAACTAAAGGAGGCTGTCTTCTGTTAGTTACAATAAAATAGTTTGCGTCAGTTTTTCTCTTTCCGGTGTCAGTGGTAGTTGGGTCCATTGGCTGCCTGAACGCAAATGCAGAAAGCAAGGAGAGAGTGCAGTAAAATTTGTATATGGTGGTTCATCCAGTGAAATCCCCTTCTCTACTTCTGCAAAACCTAAGTAATGAAAGCTAAATAACAATAAAGTCTTAAAAATTCAGGTCTTAAGTGGGTTTTAACATTGGTTTTGTGTGCTGCTGACAAGCTAGGATGACAGTTTTAAAATGTCGAACTTCTATAGCAGTCAATCGCAGTGCTTTGTTCTGTCATTTTGAATTTCTATTCCTATCTTCAGTTCAGCAAGCCCTTCCTGGTGCTATCAAACACAACTCAGTATTGGGAAATACCGTAAGAATGTTAAATATGGGGTGGTTTGTTTTAGTTTCAAGTTTTACTTATTCATCAGAAGCGTCTCTGTTATACAGAACTGTTGTTTTGTGTTACTTCTCTTATCATAAACATAATTAAGGAAACACCATAAGTCCAGTCCATCTGAATGCTCCTGGAGAAGCCATCTTTTGTTTTTTTTTCCCCCCTTCTTTCCTCTTCCACCTTGCTCTATGTGGAAAGCCCATTTTTGTTCCGATCAGTTTTACATTGCAGCAAAGTCGGACATCTTATTCCTGCTTTTAAGATTGAACTCTGTATGTTCATGATCTCTTTCTACATTTATGATCCTAGGTTTTTCTCGTGTTCTCCAAAGCTTACTTGTCCTACAGCGGCTCAGAAAGACTTCTGAAGCTCTGTCAAATACAAATGTGGGAAAAGTGGTCAGAAATAAATGCTTTAAAAAATACAAGTTCTGAGTGTGGCAAAAATAACAGAAATAGGGATTGTATTTTTTTTTTTTCTTCCTTTATTCCAGATGAACAGGATCTGCAGAATAAAGAATAGTAGGGGCACCAGATCACCTCTGCTCCCCCATTTAAAAGCAGTGGTGACCTGTAATTCAAGTTGGAGAGAAATACTCACTTTGTGTGTGACCACAAGCTGATATGCAAATACTGTGCATTTGGGTCTGGTTGTGATGATCCTGAATGCTTGTAACATCTGGCCTTTGCTTTTGTCAGGTTGTGTGTGAAGCCAAGTCCTGCGTAACACTGAGCATAGCAACCAGCTGTCTCAAGAGCCGAGATTACTAGGAACATGAAACTCCCATTAGCACTTCTCTGTTTCCTCTGGGAATATTATAATGCCTGTGTCCTATATTTTAGGTTTCATGCATGAGTATGGCCTTAAATATCCAAAAGACTTTGTTTTCAAAAGCATGATCTTTATTGACACTTTTTTCTGCTGTCAGCTGGTAGCAGTAGGTTCAGCATAAATACTAAGCCATTTTTTCTTTTATTTCTAAAAACCTTTCTCATATTTTATATTTGTATTTAAAAAAACACCCCTGAACCACAACAACAAACTGTCTTCTGGTGATAAGGTCGGAAATGATCCCTATCACACAAATGAAGAGCTTGATACTGTTGAAGGGAGCCGGAAAAAGAGCCTGTGTAATGAGGGACCAGATGATGCCTTTAAAGGGGCAGTGAAGGAGACATGCACTTTTTCAGGATCTAATGAAAGGTTTTTAAAGGTAGACGTGGTGGAAGAGTAGACAGCCAGGTGAAGGGTAGCTGTAGAAAATGAAAGAGGGATAACTGGGAGCAAGAGTTGTGAAGGAGTGTGGAAGAAGTTCTCAGGCTAAAGGTGTGTATTGGAAGCTACAGAAGATGTGTGGGGATATGATAAAATATATCATAAGAAGGGGATATGGTAAAATAGAGTGCAGGGATGATGCAATACTATTTATAACAAATAGCTTGCACTTACATTCACCATTGGACCTGTGACCACTGAAAAATCAAAACTTTAAGGAAAAAATGTTCAGAAATGGCATTTTGTAAAGTTGTACCATGTCTTGTCCGTGAGCTGCCAAATGCACGCTGAGCCCACAGTGATTTTCTTTTCCACAATAGAAGGGGCAGGAGTGGCTTTCATAAAAACTGTTTGTCATCTTTTAAAGTGTGTTCAGTTTTTTCTTGTTGACAAACATGGTCTTTGGCATTCACAACTTGTGCTTTTCATTAATGCAATTCATTGGCAGAGTTAAATGTTCTGGTGTTTGTAAGAAGCAGGATTTGTACCAGGCAAACTAACTTGAAGATTTATTTGAATGCAAGATACTATAGACTTTCTGTAATGCAAATAAAGTGTTTCCTAGACAAAAACATGATGAGATTTTTTTACTTTTAATAGGCTTTCAAAATGAAATATTTCCAAGTTACATTTGCTGCATTAACATTACTTTATACTTTCTTCTACATGAGCTTCCTGCTTAAATTGTGATTAGAGTGTTGGTTCAAAGACACAATTTGTACTGAAGCCTGCTCAGCATGATGGGTGGGAGGCTGAAATGAAGCTGGCTCGCTCTAAGTGAGCAAACCAGTTTGTTACCTTTTAAGCTGCAGTAACTTTTATTTCTAGCAAACTCTCACACAGATGTAGGTACTTACAGTCTATAGCAGATTAATTATAAATAGATTACTACAGCTTTCTGAAAATTTATTAAATTAGTATAATATGGTCATAGATAACTTCCAAGGGATGCTCTATAAGCCTATGTTTTGTTGTGTAATAATACCCAAGCAGTAGCGACTACTGTTGTGGCTTTTATTCATTGCTACTAAGAGGTTCAAGTTTTGAGTCTGTATGACTTCAAAGCAAGGATTATGTAGTTGTCATGCTTCACAATCTGTATTTTGGGGTGTCTGCAAGCAAATTCTGTCTTTAAAGTGAATGCTGGCAAAATAAGCTTTCTCATGATATGTTAGATATTGGTTCTTGTAAACTTGATATGTGCATGCTGCAGTCACATTTTACATGTTTGGAGTGATTCAGAAAGGGCAGTGGGAAATAGGTAATTCCCTGCTGTGTTGTATTTGTTGAGGGTTTTTTTGCTCTTCTGTGATCATGGGTGAGGGAAGTCGGGGATACCCATAGGGATACATTTGAGAGTTTTGTTTCTAATTCAAAATTGATATGCTTCTTTCTTGATTCAGGGTGGGGTTTTTAAAATCCTGTTAAATATTCTACATGAGAGAGAAAACATTACCTTGCAAATAATCATCCTGTAGTCTCGGGGGAGGTGGTTGTCCTGAAGGCTTCGTAAAATAGGGGACTCAAGTCTTTTTGGGGTGAATTGGTGTGTGGTGCACAGTTTGCTGTGGAGGTGAGACACAGTTTTCTGAAGAAAGCTTTGTTGAAATCTTCTGTTTCTTTTGAAAGCCTTAAAGGAACAAGGGCTTCAGTTTTCTCCAGTTACTACAATAATTAGCGTTGTAGCTATAGGGAAACCAGAACAAAACCAAAATCTGCTGCTGTATTTTTATTACTTTAAAATTACTCATTTTGTTGTGCTGAAGTATTTCCTTAACTTGTGAAGAACAGCAAATCATAAGATGGGGCTTTATTATAGCCATAATGTTGTTGCATTGTCTGGTGCTTTTGTTAATCAAATTTTCTAATATTATATTCTGTGTCTTCTTCTGGACATAAATAAGCTACAGTGAAGAGGTGTGGATGTCTCTGTGTTCTGTGAAAGGCTTTTCCTCTCAGCTGTTGTGTGCAGTTTGCACTTGTATTTATAAACAAGGTATTCTTGCGCTTGATGTTTATGCTAACTGCTAGTTACTCTTAATTTGTTAATTCATACCCAGAGGTTTTATAGCTTCAAACACGCAAACCTAAGAGTGTCAGAGGAAAAAACCCCAACCAAAGCTATTTCATTTACTTCTGAAGTCCTGCTGCTCTTGAAGTTTACTTTTTATAGGTTACACTTATATATTGTGGTAACTGGGTGAGATACTATTAAAATACGAATCGTAGTTTACTAATTTTGGGGAAAAAGGCTGGAGAGGGAAGGGGAGGAAGAGTTTCCAAACCCTTAAGAACCTTTCAGTTTACCAACTCTTTTGTTTGAATTGGGTGAAAGTAGATGCACATGATGGTAGCAGTTGTTCAGGAACGTAAAAAGCACTAGGATTTTTGCAAAGGTTTTTATTTAAAATACTTCTATTCCATTGACATTATAAACACAAACAGACTGCTCAACATTAAATGCTTTATTAAATGCAGTGGCTTTACCCTGCATGCTGCTCATGAATTTAATGTTCTTTAGCTGTCACTATTAATTTTAGCTTCTGATTACTTTGTATAATGTCATCATTGCATGGTACTACATAGTGATTTCATGTCATCTGCAAGAACACACTTACAGAGGAGATGTTTTGTGCTTATTTTAGCACATAGAAACCAGTTACAAGTAAGATAAAAAATAAAAGATCAAAACCAAATACTCCTAAGTATCAATAGCTCTGGTAACTTAGTAGAAATAAGATGGATTACAGAAACATAATATAATAATAATACTACTACAAACAAAACCAAAACCCAACCCAAAACAACAAACAAAACCAAACCCCAAATTCCCCCTGTGCGGTTGCAGTAAGGTATTTTATGTATCAACATACATACCTTTTGGTATTAGAATATAAGGTGCTGGATTTCAGTTAGGTGAAAACCGACCATCCACATTCTTAAATATGCAATAGTTGCCTAATTTCTTTTATTGTACTAAAAAAAGCCCCACAAAACAAACCCTTTGTGCCTTCTCAAATTCTCCAGTGCCTTCTAAAAATCTTATTTACAGTGGTTTTTAAATTACACATTCAAGTTCCCAACTTTTATTGACACTAGTAAGACTTTAATGGCTATTGGCTGTTGAAAGTGTATTTGAATGAAGTATTAAATATTCTCTTTCAGAAGGACATTTATGGAGAAGAATACTCTGACTTGTTCCCTCCCTATAATTAATAATTTAGTCATGTGCCTTCGCTATGCCTCTTCAGTAACCAAGACTCACTTTAATACCAGTGTTTGACATTAGAAGCCTCTCCAGAGAGCAAGAAAATCATTCAGAAATGAGTTGGATAAAGGTTATTAAACTTAATACTTAAAATTCTAGTCCTGCACGCTTTCCTTTACCCCTAATTAAATGCCAGGAAAAGGCATTTTCAGTACCTACTGTAGAATCTTCAGTAGATACATATGCTGAGTATACCTTTATCAGAGGAAAAGGGCCTACAGGGAACTCAGACGTTATTCCCAGCAATCACATCTTCTTGCTTATGTATTTGAAAAATGAGGAAGAAATCTTAGGGATTGAGTATCCTAAAACTACATGTTGAAGTACAGATGGGATAAGAGTCTTTTCTTGGTTTTTTTGTATGGGTTGGGGTTTAGCTTAAGTTGTTTGATCAACTTCAGTGGTACTGTTTGTGTAAGTAAAGGTAAACTGCATGAGTAAAGTTTGCAACATTGGGTGGATACTGCGTATGTACATCACTGCTTGCAAACTTGTTGTTTCCCAGGAAGCTCTGGGACTAACTTGAATCCCAATGTGGATGATACATGGAATGGCATATCAGTTTTCTGAATTACTGACACCCTTGAAAATTGTGGGGACAAAACCCTCTTTGCACTGAAACATTCTGTCCTACCTTTGATTTTTCTATTAATAAAGCCTCTAGGAACCATGTAGACTGGGGAAAAATAACTTAATCAACAAAGTGTAGCAAGTTTAGTTAAATTCTCTTTACAGGTAGGAGACACTGGAATCTGCAAAGCAGTGATGGCTTGCGCTGTTACCGTTGTGACTTGTGGTGCATGAACCTGATGAGGTCAGGGCCTTTCAATTACCCATGCTGTTCTGTTCTTGTTGCCAGGCTCTGCTGCTTATTTACAGGCTATTACATAGTTTGGCCATTAGAACCTAAAGTATTTCTAATCAATTTTCTCAGCCTTGTGAGTGTCAAATTAATACTTTGTAAAAAGGTTTCTGGATCTTCAATCTCTTGTGTTGGCTGTTTCAGTGAACTTTGCATAATACTTTATTAAATGATTTTACTCTCATGAGTGGTGAACAGATGAGTCAGTGTAGCTGAGTACAGGTGCTGGTTTTGATATTTAGTGCTTACTGGAAAACTTCCAAGTAGTTGTAACATCTTTAGGGGTAGGCTTTAGGATCCCCAAAGCGCTGTAAAACTGTGCTGGTACTTGTCCAGGATAACTAATGCTGCTTTTCCTCTTCTTGTGAGAAAACAAGGCTACCTTGTAAAAACTAGGGGCTGGTTGGCTTAGTGGAGATCACTGTATGCTGTGGCTGTTAGTTCACTTCATTCTGTAGTACTGCAGCAGGGATGATGAAGGGGAGGAGACATAGAAGTGTGTTCCTTATTCAATTCTGAGAAGTGATGGCTGTCCAGTAAGTAGAACCGTGTTTGTAAGTGAATGACTTGTTCTTTATCAATGACATATTTTCTGAATGTATGTTGTGCTTAAAAAGAAGTTTTCATAAAATCTGTTTTTTTGTTTTTTTTATGACATGTTAAAAATTAATACAGCAAACCCACAGAATCACAAAATAAACAGTGCTGTTTACGCAGAGGCTCATTGCCATAGCAAGGGCTGTGGCTGCTACAGATTGTATATAGTATTGTTCCTACTATGCTTTTTCTCTGGGATCTTTGTCATTGATTTTGTTGACTTAACTGTTGCTCTGAAAGGAAAAGGAGTCAGGAAAAAAGGTGCTGCTTTGAAGGATGGAAAGTTATCTGCGAGAAAATGGAGTGTTACTTTGAAAAGAGGAATAAACCAGATAAACAGAGCTGTTGCACTGAATCTGCGCTTAAAAGGACATTACTACACTGAAGATATAATGCTTTCAGTCTCATAAAACATGGAAGATGAGAGAAACCTGGCAAAAAAAGATACTCCTGAATATGTCTATGGTGGAATTTGGATGGGATTGAAGGGTTTAGTTAGCACTGCACAGAAAGGAAGAAGGAAGGTTCAAATCATATCCTGAGTTCTTCATCACTGGGTTTTTAGCAAATTCTTTTCATCCTCTGAGTCAGAGGAAGCAGGAAGGCAATTTATACTTCATAGACTTTTTGTGAAAGATGAGAAGTTTTGCGTTTTGTTTCATGTAGCTAAATTCTGTTCTGTGCATGAACAAGTTGATCCAGAGCAAGTGATGCATGCATTTTAGGAGTAGAGTAAGATATTACTGTCATAACCAGATGTACGCAGCCCTCTTCTCATGGGCTAAGTGCAGATATTCTAACTAATTTTTGAAAAGAGTATGTCAAGTGAACGCATTGTGGATTGGGGCAAGTATAAGATACAGCAAGTGTAGGAGGAAATGGTTTCTATACGTGTATTTCCTCTTTGCAATTCCCAGTGATGAGTTAATTGATGAAAAAATTCCTGCCTTTCTTGACATCAGTGACAGGCACAGATATTTAAAATGGGACCAAAATGTGCCTTTTCAGTAGTCTTTCTGCAAAGGTCCCTTGCGTGCGTGTTCTGCAGCCTTATCCTAACTCTTATGTCCTGAAAACCACATCAGTTTTTAGGATCCCTTATCTGTCCTGATATCACTTCCCATATCTCATCCTGTTGAGATGCTAATGCTGTCTTTGCCAGCTTCTATCCTGCATTTGCTTGAAGCTATTCCTTTAGCCGAACCAATTATGCAGTTCAGAAGTTATCAGAAGAAAAGGATGTTAGAATTAGTGGGAGTAAATCTATTTATTTGCAAGGCTACAGATATGTTTCCCTTAATGCACTGGGAATTGAACAGATGACTTTGATTTGTACTCAGCTCCAAGCAGCATTCTCCAGCCACTTCCTAACCTGAAACCCTTATCAATTAACTGCTCTTGGGATGCTGCTTCCTGCAGTAAATAGCATTATATTCTTGGGTTTTGCCTTACTTCATCAGTATGTGCTTTTATTTCTTTGAAATAAAGTTGAATGTGGCTCCATAAACAGTCAGTCTACTCAGTTGTACTGACATTCCCAAGATACTGCCTCTGTCAGTGGTATGGCATCTTCAAGCTTCTGAGGTGCAAGTATGAAGTATGGGTAGTGATCTACATTGCTCCATACAAACAGGTATATAATTACTCCTCTTTTGGTCCGGTGTGTCAGCTCAGCTCTTGGGTCTACTGGTTTTAGTGAAACTTAAATTGCATGGAGTTAACTTTCCCAGTAAGCACCTCTTGTGATTTCTGTCATGCTGCCCTTTACACTTAGGAGTGACTCCTCTCAAATGCGTTTATAGCCACTGAAATATCTGCATTGAGGCTTGATAATATCTCTATCTCTGATGTCTCAAAGATCTTAACATTTAGGTTTGCTAATGCTATTGTGTGTCTGCAGCAATGATTTTTTTTTTCATAGTTTCCATTAAACATCTCATATGCCTTTTGGAGTATCTTGACTGAGCTACCCGCTGCCATATGTTTTAAGAGAATCTTACAGCAGGTTTATTCCCCGATTATGTTTACGATACTAAAAATAATAATATGGCACCCAAAAGGAGAGTTTTAGCCAAAATTTGAATTGCCTAAGTTGACAGAACTTGTAACAAGAAGCCTGTTTTCAAGAAACACAAACAGCAATGATGGAATAAAAAGTTGAAAATTATAAAAATCTGGAAATTCTGGGTAGATTTTTCCCCTTGTAGGCATGGGCCATAAAATAGCATTTACTTGAGCTCATTTCTCTGTTCTAGAGATTCAGATAGTATTTGATAATAAATTGAAATACCAAGGATAAAATCACACTCATCTAATCAGATAAGTAAGAACAAGGGACAGATATTGTAAAATAATGCTGTATGTGCATGTGTTTTTCTTTGCACGCACATATATCCAGTGCTATCTTTGTCTCTCTCCTGATTTAGTTTCCAATTAAATATCTATTAAAACAGGTAGGTAAACTGGGCAAAACCAAATACCGGGGTCATGTCTTGTTGCTTTCACAGTTTAACATCTATGAATATAAAAATTAAAAGACTGTTTTCTTAGGTAGGTATACAGATGTTTTGGTTTCAAAGGTTTGTTTCTTCATTTTAAGAACACTTTCTTTATGAGCGTATTGTAATCCTAATTTATAAACCAGATCATCATGTTTCCTTTAAAACACCTTGCACCAGTGTAAAGATATTCTGACTTCTGTGTCACATCATTGCTCAGTGCAGTGGGAACATGGAACATTACTGCTGCTCTTTGTTTCTTAAAATTCATGTCATTTGCTTAAAACTCAGTTTTCACGGTGCACAAGAAATGAGGGCATCTGTCCCAAAACTCCTGAATGCTATTTTTAGCTATTCTGCATTTGAATATGTATTTCTTTTCATATTGTTCTACTTTTTGGTCAAATGATGAGAAAACAGCTCCACTGCAGTGTATCGCTGCTGATACCTCAGGAGTGTTTATACTCAGTTAAAAGGTACAAAATTGAGAAATAAGTTTTCCCTAAGAATTTATTTCATTTAGCCAAGGTAAGGTTTGACAGAGGCTTTGATTCTGCACCCAGCATTTGTGTTAATGCACCAGCATCCCTGTGTTCTAAATATCTCTCTGATTTTTGCCTTCAAAATGAGTAGCATATAGTCTTGTATTTCTCTGCTTCTTACTGGATATTTCTGGCTTATGAGAAGGTGTTTAATTGCAAACTGAGCCTATCTAGCTTCAATAAAGTAGAATTTCTTTATTTCTTAAATGTTACCATTTGATAATGTAAAAAACTCAACCACCCATACAGCTGTGATTGTAAGACATCTATAAAGCAATCTTTTAATAAGATGAGTGACAGGTGAAATAATGAAGTGTGAACACTTTTCAAAACCACTTCTAATTTCATTAAATATGTACAACAAGGAGGAGGATAAGGGCTGGCATTTTATGTAGAATGAATAGGAGATAACTTGTTCATAAATCTACAAAACGTGGATGGTCAGATGATGTATATACATAAAAATAAGGAAAAAACCTCATTGTGTTTGTCTTCTGAGCTCATCTAAAGGATTTGGAAGAAGTTAGGAGAGAAGTCAAAAGGGAAAATGTTGAAATTACCCTTGGGGGTAGGATGGGGGGATAATTTTTGAATCCCCCAAACATGGTTATTGATGATGTATGTGGCAGTTGTTAGTGGGGAGGGTGGTGATATAACCTGCTATTGAGGCCTTAATGAACAGTAGAAATAACTTGATGGAAAATAGTGTGTGGGTTCCCCATCCCCTGCCTTCCCAGGCTCTGCTTGAGGTAGTTTGTTCACATCACATCGCTGGCTTTTAGGCAGCCCTTTCTCCAGCAGGGTTTTGTGACCCAAAGGATGTTACTAGTGTTTCACAGAGCTATATAGTGAAAATCAGTCTGGGTCCAAGGGTGTTTGTGGAGTTGCTGTGGAGTAGCTAATATGCAGTGGAAATATGACCAGAATTTCTCTTATATTTCATAAGCGCTTTTCATTACTGGCCAGGTGAGTAATGCTGCTAGTTAATTGGTGATTACACAAGTAGACTGAGTAGCCTGGCAATAGTTGAATTTCTCTGAGATAAGAGTTAACGGTACTTCTCTGAAAATCTGACATATAGAAGGGTTTCTGCAGGGTTCCCTTCACTGCAGCTGAATAGGCAGTGAATGTTCTGGCTTGGTGATGGAACCAAAATGAATAAAGATGAAAAGTTGATGTATGTCAAATGAATATTTTCTTTTTTCTTCCTCCTTCCTCCAAACTCCTTCCCTCTGTGTTCCTGAGCAGCAACATGAAGGAAAGTACCAAGTACTGAATTTGATTCAAACTCACTAAGCTTATTCTGATTTTTGGGAGCTAATCTTTTGTGACATTCTTATATAGAATGTGATACAGCTGTTTTAGTAATTCCAAAATATTTAGATGCTTTTCATTTACCTTTCAATATTGTCTTGTAAATTTTTTGTGTAATGCAGTCGGAATTCCTCCCCATTACTAATATGGCTTCTCTGTTCACACACTCACGCGCATGTTTGTGTATTTATACTCGTGTTTCCATGTGACTCTGTAACATCTTTTTTGAAGGTAACTTGGGAACATGCGTTTATCAATACGGAGATAACAGTTTTTATTTATTTGGGAGTCCAGACTACTGCTGCTTTGTCAGAATCTGTTGATCTCTAGTGAAATTAATAGAGCAGGTTTAATTATGTGAGTTGGAAGAAGTATTAATTGTGATGAAGGAGCATTTTGATATGTGATTGATGCTCATGCTAATGCAGGTGTTAGCAGCGTGGCCTTTGCCCGCATGATTCTTGTCTTGACAAGCCTGGTGGCTGCACTGTTGTGTGTATATTGAGGGTTAGCACTAGCAGTCTGTAGGGTATTTTGTATCTGTAGCTGGCCAGAGGATTGCAGCCATTCATTTTCTAATGCTGGTTTTATAAGCTTCTGTAACTTATTTATAGGCTGGTTGGGTGTAGGTTTGATTGTTTCAAATCTGTTTTAGCTTCTCCTAGCCTCTGTTTGAGGGGGAAGGGAGGAAAGTTCCTTCTAACAGACAGTCAAAGCATAAATAGTGTTACGGCCCACTGGGAACACTTGGTTCTCGAGCCTCAGTAAGGGCTCTCAGTTCCCTTCTTGATACGGTCTTGATTCTTAGTCTGGAATTTAGTTGTGTCTTTTATCTTAAATATCTACTGAGATGAGATTTGTAGGAAAGTGTGCACAGCTTGAACTTCAGTCGAAAACCTACATGTATAGAGCTCCTTCCCTCTCATGGTCACCTACAGAGCCAACACAGAGAAATGTTTTGGAGACAATTCATTTTTTTAAATACTCTTTTAAGTCATGCTTTGAATCTTACTTTTTAAGAACCAGTGTAAAACAGTTGTGATAACTGCTATATTGATACCAGGAACTTAGTCTGTTTTTGTCTTATCCCAGATGTTTTCTGACTGTAGTTAATTACATTTCATTGTATGTTATATATCTTCCACAGCAAGTCAGGCACAAATAGTTTCCGTGTTTGCTTTCATAATATGGGTTCTGGCGTACAGAAGTGAATCAGTTTCACATTTGAGCAATAGCTCAGTAACCAGCAGTGAATGATTTTCATAAATAAAATCCTGTCCTTTTTAAGAAGTTCAGTCAACTACAGTGTGCGTTGTGCGCTGAGTACTTGCCTCCCCTCTCACTGTAGCAATAGGAATGGTGAAGTGATAGATATTCTGGATGAGGTACAGAGGCAGATTGGTATAATTTGTGTACAGTGCTTTGAGCCCTTTTGCAAAGGAAACTTGTTTTACTAATAAAGGTCTGTTCTTGTCATGTAGAGAACATTTTAGTCATCAAACAATTTTCACTCCCTTAATATTTTTTTTGGAAGCTGTTATTGTTGGAAAGGTGCCGAAGTGTCCTTTATGAAGCCATTTACAAATGCCTTTCCATGAATTTGCCAGCAGGGTATGAATAGCAGTGCAGCTGGGGGGCTTCCTATCCCTTCTAAGGCTGCTGTTGCTATTTCAGTTACAATAGTCTTAAACAACATTCTGTTTTGCAATACATATTTTCTATCATACAGTGCAATAAACTCCAATTTTTGCTATAAAGCTGTAGTGTTCCATTAAAACTGGGTATTGTGACTGTTTACTTAAATCCAGAAAATTAACTCAGTTTCTAAAGCAAGTAAATATTTACCCAGCTGTCACCTTTTCTCAAGGAGAACTTAAGAGATATAGTAGCTTCAGGAATCCTCTTCCCTTACTGGTACAGATCAGTGGAGTTGAAGCACCTCCATGTTTATGCTGGAATGGGGATGTAGGTGGAGTCCTGCCCATGCTAGGCAACAGGAATGGGGGCTTGTTATGGAACTATTAATTGTAAGACCTTTATTTCATTGTAATCCTAGTAAAAACAAAGTGCACTGGTGTATAGCATGCATGGAGAGCTCTCTCCTACTGGACTTCAAGCATTCAGTAGTATTTAGAAGAGAAACTTCTGAATTTCGTATAAGAAATGTTAGCATTTTCTCTTGCCTTTTTTTCTTTATTCAACTGCTATAACAAGTCTGGTTCTTTTATACATTTGTCTGACTTCTAGGAGGAGATTGTAAATGTTCCTTCTAGCCAGGTGGCACACGGGAATCAGAATTACAGCTTGCTTTGGGCCAATTTTTAACGTGTCTCATGCAACTGTACTGAGTTTAGAAATCACAGGTCAGTAGTGGGGAGATGTTCATTTTCTGTCTAGCAGGGGGATAGAAAATGTTCTTTGGTTCGTTTGGTAGTAGTTATTCAAAGTGGGAAAGATATATATGGCATGCTTTGCTTTTGTGGGAATATTAAGTAAAACTATAAGCTGTCAATGACATATTTGTAACTGTAGGGAATAACTGCTTCTGATTGTGACCAGGGCAAAAAACCCCTAACCCTCCAAACCCACAAACTTTAGTTGCAGCTGTTGATGTAGCTGATAGTTACTGCAATAAAGAAGACAGTCATGTAACTGAGAAAAGATAAGCTACAAAAAGTCTTCTAATTTTTGTTGAACATTATTTATGGAATATTTTCTAGGAAAGTTGTGTTGCTGTTTCGATTTCTTGGCTTCTTTCAGTTATGCGGTATTACTTGGTATTTTCCATATTCTTTATTATGCAATACTCTGTGAAAGCAGTTTATAAAATCCCATCTTTAATCCTGAGTACAATCATAGTAATTTAAAGAGAAAAATGCAGGGAGTGTTCCAGGAATATGTACAATCTGTAAAATAACATAAGCTGTGTCTTATCTTTTATGTGTGTCTCTTCGGTAAGAGAGGATCTGCATACCTAAGGCTGGCTTGCACTCAGAGTTTGTACTCGTAGGAGGGATATCCAGGGAAGTTTTGTAGCACTCTGCCAGGCTGCCTTCTGAGGAAGAGATCTCAGTGGCAAGAGATACTGGACAAGTAGTACTGAAGCATGTGGGAAGAGCCGCGTATTCCTCATGCAGTGGTTCAGATATTGAGGTAAAGATGATCCTGAAAACTTCTTGGATCAAAGTCTCTTAGCAGCAGACCTGAAAACTGTAGTGCATATGCTTGGTTTGAGTGCGTTGTGGCTTTATGGTTTAATAAGAGGAGCATAATCAGAAAAACTATCCGTTATAGCTGGTTTTTAAAAACATAATGTAAGAGCTTTGTGTTTATGTTATATGGCTTGCCACAAAGTACTTAATGTGGTGTTTCATGTTTTGCACATTAATTGTATGAAAAAACATCTCTTGAGTCAAGCTTCTAAAAGCTGGTAGGTGGAAATACGTAATTTTTAATGTTCTTGCTACTTCCTTGTTTCTGACCACTTGGCCTGGTTGGTGTCAACTTTCAGGTTTTCCTCTGGAAGAAGGGAGATAAAAAGTAATGTTTTTTTAAAGAATAGAAATATTCAATTCTGGCTATTTAGCGTTCTAAGAAAAATACCAAATACTGCATCCTGCTGCACAGTTGTGGGTACAGGAGAGATCACACAATGTCATGAAGTGCTTTTGAAGTCCTTGTAAAGACAGTGCTAAAAATAGGCTGAACTGGCTTTTTTTCCTTCATGTTTGTCTTTATCAGTCAAATCAGTCACACTTTAAAGTATCTGTTGGTGTGTTGCCTCATGAGAGTTTAATGATGACTTTAATTCAGTGTAAGCTGACAGTAGGTCAGAGATGCCTCTGTCTTGGATAGAGTTATGAAATTTCCTGAGTTTATTACCCTATTAAAATTCATTTTAAATGTCAAAGTTTCTAATTTGGACAAGGCAATTTAATTTAGAAGCATCTTTGAAGTAACACACTATTTTCTTCTTGAGTACCAAGTAAAATACCAGATAAAAGTATAAGACCTTTGCAGCATATTACACTCAATTATTTGTGTTTTAACTTTAGTTTGCAGAAGTGGTTATAAGAAATAATAATTTCTAGTCTTTTCTGATTTGCCTTTTGTGTTTAGAAGCAATTTGGAGAAAAGCTTTACCTAGCAAAAAATTACTGATTATTTAGAGAAAAAAACAAAATAAAGCCAACATGGTCAGCAAAACCCAGCTGCTGTGTTTTCCTTAGAGAATTCTGTGTTTTGCTGTCCTCTGAATGCCCCATTGCTTGCTTCAACCCAGTTTGTATTCTGTTCTGTAATGTTAGCTCTAATTTTCTGTCTTGCAAAGTTCTGGCCTGCCTGCGCTAGATGTTGGTCTTTGTGCTGATCTTGTGTATTAGTTCGTCTTCTCACTCTGTGGAGTGTTTTGCCATTCAGGTATCTGCAGCTTCAACAACTAACTGAATGATTTACAGCAGGTAGAGCATTACAGAGCAAACAGATGGCAAGGCTAGATGGTAGCACAAATCTAGCATTGTCCACATGAGCCGGAAGATTATCAGATAATGATGAAAGGAAATGTTTTTCCTGAGCCCTTTTGATGTGATTCTGTTTTTGAAGCTGGACGCACAGCTGCTCTGTCATCTACCTGTAAGAGCTGGAGCTTTGATGAACAGGTTATTCTTGTTAATAAGGAAATGTTGTTACTGATGTCTGATGACATAAGATAACATAGATACTGTTTTGTTACTCTGATTAATTCCTTGTGTGGGAGTATGTGACGAACAATGGAGGACAAAAGGCAGGATAAATTAGTTTAGTGGTAAGGATTGGAGAAGAGTAATCGGCAAGTAGCTGGTTTGTGAACCTTAAATGTTAATAACCTCCCTCACAAAAAACAGTTGTGATGCTTATGTCCACTGTCACTAGATCGCTGTTGAGTTTGAAGGATAGCTAATGTAAAGCTCAAGACAGTGTGAGACAAATAGCATTTGTAATGTATTCCTCAACTAATTAGATATCATTTTGTATCACACAATTTTCATTTCAATAGGAAATTACAGCAGCACAGGAGAAAAATAATTGTAAGTGCTTTTATGTCACAGTAAATTTTGTTTGAAACAAATCTCTTAGTGGTTGATACTTGCATTGTAACAGAGTATATGTGACATTGACAAGGGGCCCCTCATCATTGTAACTTGGTATCAGTGTGTATTTTCATGTTTGCCTATCACAATCCATGCTAAGAGCTGCCGTTTTCAAAGATACTGGCCTGCATCTTGAATTGATCACTACAGTGTTTGTGGGTCTTTAGTAGCTGTGCATAAGCTCTCTAGTCGACTAGATGTCACAAGTCTTATTGTGTGCCATACTCTTGTTAAAATAGGCTTAAATTGCTTATATAGAAAGAGGAATGATGTTAATGGTAATAACTTAAAGCTAATCATCATGTTTTCATGACCTGAACTTCAAAAGCTTTTGATTACATCGTATGTTTATTTAGCAGTGACTTATTCAGCTGCTTAAATGTTAGCTAAACCTGTGCTCCAAACAACTAACTGCTCAAAAAATACTGGTTTCACTTGTTTCTTGTGAATCCACAAGAAAGAGTCTGTTTTTTGTTCTACAGTGTAAGCAAGAATGCAAACTAGCTCAGATTCAGGTACTGATGTAAGAGGAGTTAATATTGAGAGGATGAATGACTGTCATGTACTCCAGATGTAGGTTTCAAGACAGTTCATTTCAGAATGGCATATCTCAGCAAATGTGTAGAATTTACAGTAGATTGCATCTTCACTCTGAGTCATGATATATACTTACATAAAAATTCTAGAACTGTCAAGAAGGGGAAGATTCTCAATGCAATCAATAACAATTTATCTGTATTGCCAGATCAGTTATATTCTGAGGATTGTAATTTTTCAATGAATAGATAATAGTTTTACATAAGCATTGTAATTTCGTTTGTTATTGATTCATCTTAATAGTTCCTTCCAGTTATTAGCTTTGCTCTTACTTGTTTGGCAGTACCATCTAGCGAATGTGGCCATTGTCCTAAGTTGCAGTTTCTGCTCATACACGTAAGATTCCTTGGTAATAATACCAAAGGCAGGGCAAAATACACACGGCATGCTTAATGTGAGCACTTGCCTTAGCTTCTGAGCAGTATTGTACAATTCATGCTGGAAACTGCTGCTGCGACTACATTGTCATTAGTGCTTGCAACAGTAAACTTGAAGCCATTTGGATTATATATCCAAATGTAAGTTGCAAAGCCATAGAATCATAGAATAGTTAGGGTTGGAAAGGACTTTAAGATTGTCTAGTTCCACCCCCCTGTCATGGGCAGGGACACCTCCCACTAAACCATGCCACCCAAGGCTCTATCCAGCCTGGCCTTTAACACCACCAGGAATGGAGCATGTCCAGCTTCCTTGGGCAACCCATCCCAGTGCCTCACCACCCTCACAGTAATCATCTCTCACTTTCCTTTACAAATCTAAGCTGTGTTTGATGTTTTTTATATCTTGCATTCAAAACAGCTCAGGTACTTGAGTCGTTAGAGCCTGAGTTTAGCAGAAGGCTGATGTGTTCAGGATGTCTTGTACTGAGCTCCAGAAAATGATGGAGCAGAAAGGTCAGTGGTTGTGCAGAAGCCTAACTCTCTGTGGTTGGAGCAGCTAATACTTCCATCTTCTCATGCTTGTCTCTGATGTTTCTTTGCTACTGAGCTTGTTTGGGAATCTAATCACTGCTCTCTTTATTTTAGACTTGTGAGGTGTTGGTAGTTTCCTAAAAGTGATCTATCTTTTTGAGTCCATCTTTCTTTTTAAGTTGGGTAACTATGTGTAGCTCTGTTTCTTAGTAGGTGTATTTGTGAGATTGAGTATGAGAGCCTCTTTCTGTCTGTCCCCAGCTCTGTTTTGTTTCCTTTCTTTTCTTTCTTCCCTCAAGCACACATAGATATTTTTTCTTGACTGTTTTAAAGTCATTCCCCAGTTTTCAAGTTGCTGGATTAAAAGAGGTCATGAGAAAAGTAGAATATAAAGAATGAACTTCAGCTAGTAAAGGAAGTTGATTCACACTTCACCTTGTGTATCACACAGATAAAAGATGGACTGTAGAGAACATTCTGGTTCTCCTGACCACTGTTGTGATCCCCTGAATTTTATTGATGCAAATAATTGTATCTTGATATTGAGGGGCATGTTTCACATGCAGGCTCAAATGATAATTCCTTTGCTTTGTTCAGTTTGTGAATTTTTAGTATTGTTTAATATAGGTACTGTTGAGTGAGCACATACACTCTTAGGAGTGACACAAATTAATTCCACTCCCATCATGAAATCTCTCCATGGATTTATCACAAATTGCTGCAGCTGTGAGTGATTCCATGCTCTCATGAGAAGTAGGAGATTAAATTCTGTCACTACTGTACTAGTTTAATTAATTTAACCTCCAAACTAATCATTTCCCAGTGCCAGTTCCTCTCTCTTTGGTCAGTATATGAATTAGTTAATGTCAAATTAATTAGTTAATGCAGTCAATGTTTAAAAGCTTTCTAAAAAGGATAAGAATGGCTACTGCAGATTCTGAGTGTCAGGGAAGTAGGGGTTCATGTTTTTAATGGGAAAAACAGAAGTTGCGCTTTCCCATTAATCGCTTGACTACTGCTATTGATTTGAATATGGAACATGCTTAGCTACAAGAAGAAGCATAGGAGTCTAAAATCCACAGTGCCCATTGTTGCCAATAGATCCTGAAGTGACATTTTTCTAATAACTTGGAGAATAACAATGGAAAATGGGAAAAACTCTGATTGAGTCAAAAGGAATTCAGCTGTGCTGCGTGTTAAGGAAGGAGCATTCCATTTTATTATTTTTTTTTTGGAACAGAAATCATGGTATCTCAAAAATAACCATGATTTTTTGAGCCTTTTGAAAGAGTTTGAAGTCCTTAACATTATCTTGTTACTGAGTTTCGTCGGTTGTGTTCTAATTGAGCAGTATCTTCTGGGGTGAATAATGGGGAAATTAATGAAATAAGCTGAGAATTGATGCACTTTTTTAGTGAGGAATATTCATGCATTTGACTTTCTTGGGAAATACAGCCTTACAAGAGGTGTAAACAGGGAGCAGGGCAGAGATCCTTAAAAAGCAGTTACCTGACATGGCAATGTCTCCTCATCATCCTTGAGTCCTGACCTGTCAGTTTTGCCAAAACAGAAAAATTGGAGCTGATTACAATGTGTGGCACTGCAAAAGTCAGAGGGAAGTTATGGGGTAGTAGTATCTATTTTCAGAAGCAAGACATTTGCAACTTGGTACTGCTGGATAACAGAATTAAGACAGTTGTGTCTATGCTGAAGTTTGGGGAAATCACCAACCATAGGTAAGAGGGAACGCAAGCACCTCTGGTTTTGGCAAACTAAGTATATTTTCTTTAAGCAAATGGCTTCTTGGCCCCTCTCAAATAGGTGTATCTGTGGTCTTTTATATATTAATAAGGTTGGTTCTGTCTACTATAATGGTTGGAACCTAGGGGTTTGTAACGCAGACACTTCAGATGGATAGATCCCTTCAGAGAAGCCAAGATTGGGTCTCAGTGCGGGCAGAAGATAGAAGTAACAAAAAAGAATGACTCAAAGCTACTTTCTCTAGGGAAAGAAACACAAATGCTGGTTTGCTTTTGCACTCTCCAACTCGTACCCCATATGACTTTCTGAATACTTTCAGAACTGTCAAGTACGTAAACTTCGTGCTCTTCACTTCACTTGAAAACAGTGCTTGAGTGTGATTTCTTGACATTTCTGGAAAGATGCCAGACTTTCTAAGTGCTTGCCTGCTATGCTTGAGCCTTCTGCTTACCTATACTGGAGTTTCTCCTGCCATTTCTGTGTAAAGTTGTGAATACTTAACATCATGGGTTAAAGTAAGTCTGTTTATAAGTGGTTATAAGAAACTGGAATAGGATTCTGTTCTACAGGAATATAAATAATATAGCAAAGGGATATTCCACCCCTCCCCTTGAAGAACCTAGTTTGGTTCTTCAGCATCATGGAATGTTTCAAGGAAGTTTTGATGAAGGACAATATTAAGTGAGTGTTCATGTATTATGTGCTCATGTACCTGCTAGATAACATGAGTGTCTCTGTCTAGAAAAATGACTGCGGGAATGGATTAGTGAAATATTTGCCCAACATATTTTCCACTAAATGAATTAAAACTTGGAAAGAAAATGCATGTTGCTATACCAAAATTAATCTTAAATCTAATGAATGAGTTGAATTAGCTTGTTTGGTGATCAAATAAGGGACACTTTGCCCTCTGTATTTTGCAGATGTTTTAGGTACTATATTAAGAACGTCAACACTTAAATTTTAGTAAGTTTTAAAATAGGATGTGCTGTCTTTAAGTGTATTTTTAGTAGTGCAGATACTGACTGAACAGGGAGGATGCAATGCATATGTTGCAATTTAAACGAACAATTTCCAATGACATTTTGTTACTGGTTTCAGAAGTGGCATTGTGTTCTGTCCTGATTTCTTTCTGAATTGGCTACAAATGAGAAAAGCAGCTGAAGGTATCTTGAAGATGCTTGGAGACAGTAAAAACTCTTTAGATGACTAATACAATAGCAGATGGCATTATTTAGAATGAATGGCTGAATCCTTGCCAGTTAAATGGGTGTCAGAACAGATAATGGTTAACATGATTGGAAAAGAGGTAATTTCAAAATACAGTGGCTCATGTAAAACAATTACACAAAAAAGTGAGTAACAATTTTAGAAAACTATCTCCTGGTGCATTTAATTGAACAAGTTTAATGTTTGTCATTATTTAGAGATGCAGAAAGTTCAGAAATTGTAGAGCTTGGTAATTTAGTGTGATGTTGATGTTCTGCATGGAAGACAATGAGGTTCATTTTAATGGGCCCTCTAACCCTTTTTCATATTTTAAAAGAACACAAAATTCGCTGAAGAGATTGTGCACTGCAGCTGCAGCGCAGGAAGTTAAGGAGTGAAAAGTAAGGCGCTAAACTTCTCTCAAACCAGTTTTTTCCAATGGTTCAGGGTTCGAATGGAGTTCTTAACTCAGTTGTTTAAGTAATGTCCATTTGGGTATTGAAGATTTATTTGTACTTTTAACTTCTGTGCCTGTGCTAAAAGTTAATTTAGTTTCTTGCTTACCTGGTGTGTGAAGTGACATGGGTGTGTTTAGTCATGAACGTTAAAGTGATTTATCCTAAGAAGCCAGGTAGGCAGGAAGGGTGAATCTTTTGTGCTTAGTGTTTTTAATTGCCTTGCTCTCTTTTTTTGAAGTCTTAATCCAGATTGTTGAACTAATTCACTGTTTTGCATGATTGTTCTCATCTCTGGACCTCTGTATTAACTTAGCCTACTGTGCCAGAGACAGAAAAGAAAGGACATTTGCTTAGTTATTGTAGTGTTGCCATTTTGCTTGTATTGAAGCTCTTGGTTATCCTCTGTGCTTGCAGCTGCTGGCTGGGTACTGCAGCAGCATTATTATATTACAGTTAATGCTCTGTGTCCTGGCATGATGAGAAGCTGTGTCAGAGGTGTTGATAGCTGAAAACATTTTCTCTTCAGATGCTGGCACCAATGCAACTCTGAGATAATTGGCAGAGTAGTGGAGTTTATTGTAAATATCAGTAGTTGCATCGCTACTAATACCTGCTCGCTTAAAGAATTACTTCAGAAGAAGTTCAGAACTATGCTGAAGATCTGAGTCATCTTTGATATAAACAATATTTTATTTTCCCAATTTCTGCATTTACAAAGCAATCACTGCAATTGTAAAAGTTGCTTTGATTTTTTTCTCCGTTATTAACTAATGAAATAGCAAATTAATATTTAAATATTTACTACTTTGATATTGTTGTACTGTATAATAAGTTGGCTTTAGGAGATTGGAAAATCTTTTCTTTCTGAGCTCTGACAGTGAGGAGCTGTGTAGCTTCACGCAAAGTTCATGCTCTATATGCTAAATGTCATCTCGTATCAAGCTCGGGCACTGTAGACCTTGCGCAGCTAACAGGTATTGAATTGGTATATCTGTAAACATACCCAGCAATAAACCAGGTTCCGTGGCATATCGAAGACTGTAAATGAAGAACTTCATGTTATACTTGGATCTTAGTCCAATTCCTGCTCAAGGTAGTGCTGACTTTGAATTTAGTTGAGACTCCTTAGAGCTTTGTCCATTGGATGTTAAAAATCTCCAGGGCTGGGACATTCCACAGCTTGGGCAGCCTGTTGCTTGGAAAGGGCTTCTGTATGTCATCTGATCCAAATCTCTGTTTACAGGATGATTACTACCAGCAATATATTAAGTCAGCCATTGTTTAGTTAAATTTCACAGGGTGTTGACCTGCTACAATACTTAGTACCCAGCTGAATCTCCCAAGATAGAATCTGTGGCCATTACTTCTGCTGTTGAACTTACTTTCAAAAACTTCCAGTGATGGAATTCCCAGGCTGCTTGGGTGGTGCTCCAGCCTCTAAAAAATTATGGTCTAATTTTCAAATATCCTACTTTTCATTAAAGACTTTCTAGCTCAGCAGTGACTAAGCTGGTGTAGAAGCTGAGCACATTGCACTCTGTCTCACAGCTGGGGCAAGTCTTCTCTCAGAGCTTCATTTGTGTTTTGCATCTTTTAGGAGGCTGAAGTGGAAACTTACGCTCTACTGGGTGTACGTGAGGGTAATGCTACTGTAGTTTGTGTTTAATACTTTATTGCATTCTGTTTGTCTGAGGTCAGTTTGTATAATTCAAAGGTTTAAACACCTGGTTTGATGCTTGTTAGTGTTGCTTCATGTTCAGTTCTGTCAGCTAACTGTGATGTTCTTCCATTTATTTCAGTCTGTTTATCCTAAATATGTTTATGAGTATTTCTGAATGGAAAATTCTACCGAAGTATCTTTATGGAATAATTTTCTTTAATGATTATAAGTGCCAGTGCATAGTGGAGAGGGCTGTATGCGTGCACAGTGCTAACGTGCATCTGCTCTTTGAAACTTGTTTGGTTTGGTTTTAGTTTAGTGTTTTCTAGTGTTTCCCTCTCTTCCCCTCATGCATTCCTACCTACTCTTTAAGAAATAATGGAGTTTCTGCAGTGATGACTCAGGTATATTTTGAATTTAGTTAGTGTTTCCTGTATTTGATGCTTAATCTTTTCAAATGCTATTATCCATATGATGTATTATAAGCTTCTGGGGAGAACAGAATGTTATAGTTTCTACATGAGTAACTCGTAAGAAAATGACTAAGTAGACTTGTTTATAGACTTAAAGCATTGGGTTTCAACTGTAAAAGGAATATAGGAACAATGGGCCCTGGTTAACATTCTGTGACAGTCGGCATCTCTGAGGTGTGTATTTGCAGATGTCTGCAGAACACAGATAATCAGTATTTGGAAGAGGTGTGCAAATTAAAGATCTACTTGACTAGTCATAATTGCAGCATTTTTAAGGACAGAGTAGCACTGAGAAGTAATAAAATGGCCTTTAATCTCTTGCACTGTCAATTAACCCCACTGCTTGTGGTTGTGAGAAAATATTTTGGTGGCTTTAGTGTGCTATCTATGTAACTACAAGGTGGGGTTTTCTTAACTTACAGACTTCACTCTGAGACAGTATGCACATATTACTTAGGAATCTCTTAAAAGAGGTAAAGCAGCTGGAAGTGTACCTTATTTCATAGTCAAAAGTTCATCCGTCACTGGGGTTGGCCGTTACTCTGATTTTTCTTCCTGTAGTTTTGAAAGATAATGGAGCTTTATGCTTTTTTTGACATTTTGGCTGCCTGAATCTCAGTGAGATACTGCAGTGTTTTGCTTGTCTTGAAGTACTAAGGTTTTTTTAAATGCTATGTTCAGCTTTTAACCATGCCTGTCTTTTTTATAAGTTGCTGTTTGATGCCACCTAGAATGCCCATTTCTTTATAGTGAATGGTGAATTTTGCAAGTGGCTGTTGAGCGATGGCCATGGCACTGTTCTTTAAGGGATAGTAAAGCATATACAGTTAGGAGAAGTTTTTTGTTTCATGAATACAGTCCAGTACTGCTGATTGTGATGCAGAGAAGGTACTAACAGTACACCCTGTGGGGTAGAAGAGATGGAAATGGGTGGCATTGCTGGGGTTCATTGATAGGGGCCTCTGGCTGTGGCTTCAGAAATGTTACGCTGAGGATGCTGTATGTATTCCTCTTTTTTTTTTTTCTCTTGCTTGAGCTCAGATCTAGACTTGTGAGGCTGTTCTCAAGCTCTGTGGACTATGTCCATATTTCAGCAGGAGCAGTGGGAGCCATAATTTCCACTACAGTCAGTGCGAGGAAAACAAGGTCTGTCCAGGAGGCTGTAAGAATATTAACACAACTGTCAACACAGTTCAGTATCTTTAGTCTGCTAGGTATTATGTTACCTGTTACTGTTTTCTCTCTGTGAAAACAAATAATTCTTATGTTGGCAGTTCTGTAAAGACTTTAACAGTAGCTTTGTCTTGAATGACATTTTGAGCAGCTACTTGCTTTGATAAGAATTGTGGATAAAGTGCTTGAGGTCCCAATAGTTGCAGTTTAATTGTGTTGATAGTAAATGGGGGATATTCTGAAAATAGTTTGAATTGGAAACTTATAGAATCATAGAATCACAGAATAGTTAGGGTTGGAAAGGACCTCAAGATCATCTAGTTCCAACAGCCATGCCATGGGCAGGGACACCTCACACTAAACTTGATGAAACTGGGAATTGCTGGTGGGTTTTTCCTTCTCTTACATGAAGGAGTACTTTGCTTTCCTGTTTAGTTTGTTTCTGCATAGGCCAAGTACACTGAAAACTTGCATTGTGATAGGTAGAGTCTTGTTTTTAGGTTTGCAGTCAGGCCATGAGGTAATGCAAGCAGTCTTTAAAACCTCATTTAGCTTTAGTAGCTGTCACAGTAATGTTAACAGAACTTTTGTCAGCACCTTTGCAGTATTGTTTAAAGTGCTGACACAAAGGAAGCCTGAGCTAGATCAAATATAGATTATTTTTTCTTCTCAAAATTGCCATTCTCTAGTTTCTATCATGCTTTGATCATTACAGTCAAATAGTTTCAAGCATATTCTTTTCACTGAGTGACTTATTTTTCTTTCAGATATTGTTGCACCAGTTCTATTCAGGAAAGATGGACTGATAGTAACTCATCTGTACCTCTCTTGTGGCCATGCCAGAGCACTTAAGATGTTCCTATTCTTCTGCTGTGTGACAAAAGCTTTAACCTCCTTTGCTGTTGTCCTGATGCAGGTGCAGCTGCCCCAGCCACTGTTTTCATTGTATCAGCACTCTTTGTTCATGTGCTGGTTTTTCCTTTCCTCCTTGCGTCAAGCTTAATTCTTTACGTTAATTTCTAATTTTTTGTATTTACAGCTTTGTTAGTTCTTGCTCCTCTGCATCCTAAACATTTTAGCTTCTGCTGCTCAAGTTCTCTCTGCATGTTTTGAATGATTGTGTCTCTAGATAGTCCGTTCTACTTAGAAACGACTTAGAAAGATCTTTTATATTACTGCCTTATTTTGTCAAAGTTATCTTCACTGTCCAGATTTCTTTGTTCAGCTTTCACTGCAGCAACCATTTTAGTCTAATTATGCCTGCCACAGTTATGATAAAGTAGCTTTCCAGTCTGTGGTTGTCAAGCAGAACTTGAGTTATTTTGTGGAATCATAGGATAGTGGAAACCTCTAGATAAGCTCAAAGTCTGCCCAAAGCTAAAACAGGTTGTTCAGGAGCTTTTCCTGTTTAACTCTGAAAATCTCAGAGGATTGGAAATTCTGCAGCCCCTCCTGGCTACCTGCTGTAGTACTGAATTGTACCTTTTCTGAAGAATTTGTCCTGACATGATCAGAATTGTTCATGTTGTGGTTTGTGCCTATTGCCTTTTGTCCTTGGTGCTTCAGGTGGAATTGGGATGGGTTTGCATGTCAAAGCTTTGGTAGTGGGAGAGGGGAGGCTACAGGGGTTTCTTCTGTGAGAAGCTGCTAGAAGGTTCCCCTGTGTCTGACAGAGCTAGTGCCAAGCAGCTCCAGGACAGACACTCTGCTGCTGGCGAAGGCTGGGCCCATCAGTGATGGTGGTAGCACATCTGGGGTAGCACATTCAAGAACACAGGGAAAAGCCCCTCTGCAACAGCAATTGCAGCCAGAGAGAAGAGTGAGAGTATGCGAGAGAGCGAGCTCCACAGACTCCCAAGGTGAATGAAGGGGAGAAGCAGCTCCAGGTGCCGGAGCAGTTTCCCGTGCAGCCCGTGGTGCAGCTCATGGTGCAGCTCATGGTGAGGCAGACTGTGCCCCTGCAGCCCATGGAGGTTCATGGTGGAGCAGATATCCATCATGCAGCCTGGGGAGGCTCCCATGCCAGAGCAGAGGGACGCCTGAAGGATTGATCCCAGCCTAGTTTAATTCAGTTATTAATTTTACCTGCTTTCACTGAAATAAGAACATTAGCAGATGTGATATTAACAGATTGTAGATACTAACAGGTTGAAGGGAGTTTTCTTAAGGCACTTTCAGATTTGGTTAGGAAACAGATAAGAGAACTTGCAAACCCAGACACCATTGCTATGAATTAATTCTCATTTTGTTGGCATGAAAAACATGCCAAATGCTCTATGTTGGCCTCAAATACAGGATGTAAACTGTCTCCCTTCTGCTCAGAAACAATGTGGTAGGCTTTAGCACATGGGAGAAAGGGAGACTTTCAAGTTGCTCATCTGGAAAGAAAATGTGTGATGTTGCTGCAGTGGTTTGTATTGAATTGTTACGGGGAAACTGAAGTGTTCTGTGGCTGTGAACTGATGACCTTTTGTAGAGCTGTCTGTATCAGTGGGAGAAGTTGTATAGTGGTTACTGTGTTTTCAGGCTTGCTGCATAGAGTTGCTTCTCTGAGCACTTGTAATGAGCATTGTGGTCAACATGCTGCTTTGGTTATCTTTTTAAGTTAACCTGGCTCAGAAAGAACAATAAGGCATGCTCTTGTTACCATTGCTGCTTAAACTTGCAGTTGAACGTGAAATGATACCAGTTAACTTTTGAGCAGTTTGACTGACACTGAGGCTAGATTTCCATTGATTTCAATGGGGTGTCACTCAAACCACTATTGGCATGAACTTTTGCTGTGGTTGTACCTGTTCCACTGTTCCTTCCAATGTGTATCCTCAGGTGCGTATGTTATTTGTGCATCCCCTGCCTTCCTGCTGTGATACTAAGTTCAGTTTGGAATATTTGGAATGGCCTATTGTCTAAAGCATAACCAGTCTTGATTTACTCTAAGAGTGTGATTTCAGTCATTATTAATATCTTTCTTGGTCTGAAGTGAGCACCTGAAGAGTCTGGTAGGACTGGAAATGAAATAGGTTTGTGATAAGTGTTTATTAGCCTCTGAGTAGCCTCTAAAATTCTAAAGAGAAGTTTACAGTGTGTGGATAGCTAGGTTCTGCCAGTTAATTCTAATGGATGTTCATGCTTCGTCTGAATACATTTTGTTGTTGTTGTATGCCTGTTCTCCATACATTGAAGCCTGTTGACACTCTGCCTTGCTGGCAGATGTCACTCTGGGAGGAAAGCGTGATGGAAAATGGAAAAATGGCAAAGGAAATGTAGGTTTTCCTTAGAGTAATAACTGTTGTTTTATGCAGCAGCCCTCTTCTGACAGGACACAGAAAACCTTTACCAAGCTTTCAAATTCTGTGTATTTTTTTCTTCATGTGACTTCCCATGTTCCACACAAGACATCCAGAGGTGTTTATGCCTTTTTCTGCTTCATGAAAGCACTTCTTGGAGAAGCATTTTCTTTTTCCTTTGTGACACTTTCTATTTGCCTTGTTTTGTGTAGAATTACAAAGATGGGGGGAGGTTACAACTACTGCTACTATTTTCAACAGGAACAAATAGGTGTTTTTTTCAAGACTCCCGTACTTAAGCAGGCTTGCAGCAGGATCAGAGAATGTAAGTAAATACAGCCCTTACTGTCTATAAACCAGATGCTTGTAAGTATTTATCAAGCAAGACAAAAGCCTTGACAAATGTTAACATATAAATGCAAACAATCCCCTGAAATAGGATGGCTCAGGAATGTGTACTGATCTGAGCCATCTTTTAAAACTGTAGGAATTACTTATTCTTGACTGTTGTAGTGCTGCCTTAGAGAGCCTTCATCAGAATCAGAGATTCCCTTCACTTGACATAATATTAACATGGGAGCAGGAATGTCACTGGCAGGAGTGATAGACCCTATGGTGTTGTGAAGATAAATAAGAAGGCAGTAGTACTTAGGCAGCTTATATTATGTACAGCTTGACTACCACCTATATTATTTTAAAAATGGGCTGCCGTCAAGACACCATCAGTAACAAATTGATGAGTTTTATCATTTGGGGGGTGTTGGTGTTTGAAAAATAGATGAAGTGGTGCTTCAAAAAACCTAAAGACATCAAAACTGTTTGTAGTAAATTTTAAGTGTTACACTAGCCATTCTGTCATGGTTCTCTTCAGGCTTTTGTGAGAGAGGTACCTTTGGGATAGTACTGAATAACATGGTAGTCTGTACAACATTTTCATGCTGCTTTTCGTGTTCTGCAATAGGCAGTCTCTTTGTCTTCCTAAAGGAACATAGAAAATGTATTTTAGGCTAACGTTTCTGTGAAAGCTGCAGTTTTGGTGCTTCAGATAGTAAAGATACCGCTCCTGTGTGTGAGAAATGGATCTGGGCCACTGTCACTTTTCCTCACAAAGTGAGATTCCCCTGGACCAAAGAAGAAACATGAGGCACTGGTGTAGTGGTTTCAGAACTGGTTTTCAATTCTAAACTTGCAGCGTCAACTTGAAAAGAGTTGAAACACCATAGAGATTTGAAAAGCCAACTAGTATTTAAAGAAATTCAGACTGGTTCTGCCATCTGAAATGTGATATGTGTGCCAGGGAATAAAGCTTCCGAAGCTCAGAGATCCACAGTATTCTAAAGGCCTAAGAGAGATGCACCTTTGAATTTTAATGCAGTAGCTTTATGTATCACGTAAGATTGCTGGCTTGGAGGTTTGTTTTTTTCATAATGGATGGAAATAACTTCTACACTGTGTCTATGGCTGTGGATATGTTAAAATCCTCTTTGGTAAATTGATTTCAGTGCTTTGGGTGAAGGTGTGTAAGTGATTCCAGGTTAGGAGTTTTTGGCTAATTTCCATTGTCAGGCCCTGGGCTAAGAACTTTTATCATCCTCTAAAATAATGCAAATCAACCTGTGAGTCTTTTCCTGAAGAAACTAAATAGTAAGTCCAATGTAGACATAATTTGTTGTGCAAATTTATTTATCCTTGGAGAAGAGAAATGCTAATTGTTGGTGAAGAGGTGGCCGCTTATGGGATTCTTTTTCTGGGTGAATTTAAGTACCTGTCACTGTCAGAAAAATATCAAAAGTGACAAGTATGGCAGGGAAATAACAGAAAGTGGAGATAATGGCATGTGTGATGAAAATTTACTGAACGATAAAATGGATATTTACAATACAGATGTCTTTGAGAAAGACAAATGACACGTGACATAATGGCAACACAAAGTAGCAGAGTTTTGTGTTGCAGATAAACAACTCCCTTGAGAAACTTGAAGCGTCTTGTTAAATGGGGTCATTACTTCCGCTGTATTGCAATGCACATTTTTTCTATTTCTGTTTTTCTTATGACAGCATATTTATATCAGCAAAATGCTTTCTTTGATTCTCCTAAATGCAGCTGCATGAGTGAAAGTTCTCATGTCGGCATAATTATTCTTCCTAAGGAATTGCTGTCCTGTAACACTGATACATATCAGTAAAAAGTATCTATTTAGTGGCTTTTGGCAGCATCAGTTTAATATTACATCACTAGTTAACATAATTCAACTCAGAAAGCTCTTAAATTTTTTACCATTTTTGGGTCTTGATAAGAGAAAATTTAGTGTAGTAGCAGCCTTAGGATAAATACAGCTGAGAACTGTAGTTGTTGCCGTGTTCATACTATCCATTGCCTGTAGAGTGTGGTTTTAGTGAAAGGAAAGTTTTCATCATAAAACCTGTGTCTGCTCAGAAGCATGGTCAGTGGTTGCACTTTCTTTCTCACATGATGATGTAGCTGGGCCAGTACAGACCTTGTCTTGCATAGATTAGAGATTATGTGACTTGTCTGAGCATTAGTTTTGCATTCTGGCCAAAACTAAGGTTTAAATCAGTTATCTGTGTTCCTTCTTAGGCTAGACTTGTAAGCCTGGTAATTCTTGTATCACAGCTTTAACAAAGAAAGAAAAATATTTAAGGTGAAAGAGGTAACTGAGAGAAAAGACTTCGGCCATAAAGGTTAGTAAGTATGTAGAAATACTCATCACTGGTCTAATTTGATTAATTTTGAGAAGGTATCTAAAAGATTTCTCCTTCCACATACAGTGGAGTGGTTTCTGAAAAGGTAGAAAGAGGTTTTTGGAAAAATGCTGGGAATTATTCTAGCTTTTGTGAAATTCCTATGTATTTCATTCTTACTTAGCTTGACTTTGCCAAACCTGTATGTCTTATCTTTCTCATGGTACGTTTATGCCTAATGTAGGTAGTGGGTTATATGGAGAGTTATTGGGCTTTCTCAAGTTATGAAAATAGCTTAGGACAGTGTTGCATTTGCTCCAAGGTTCTGGAGGTCAAGATCCTGTCTTCACAGCATCTTCAAGAGTAGAGGAATATCAAGATCTTGTGCTGTTGTGTTCCAAGAAAAAGGGAGAGCCACTGCATACTCTTCTAGGACACTTCAGCTGTGACTGTCAGGCTGACTTAAGCACAGCAGCCATAGACCTGTAAAGTTCTTTTTACAAATCCTGTTTGTATAGGTGCTTGAAAACTATGATGAGATAATTCTTTGAAACATTTGAATTGAGAGAGATGCTAGTAAAAGCTGGGAACATAAAATGAAGGCTGCAGTGTTGGCATTATGTTACCTGGCCATCCTGCAGAAGATGATATGTGCTGTTTAGATAAGCTTTCAGTACAGCAGCAGAACTGCCAGAAGAGGTAATGAGGTTTGCTGGAGATTTTGACAGAAGACTATAGGAAATGGCATCAGTGGTGTAACATTTCACTGAACATCTGTCAGTGCTTTAAGGAAGTGGATACTTCTGTGCCAAGTGGGTAAAAACTTTCTTTCTCCTCTTAATAATAATGTATTCCCTTCTTACCTACTTGAATGAGATATTTTGAAAGTTGGCTTTCCTTTATTGAAGGTTTTGTGCTTGCTTTAGGAGTGGGTTAGCTTTAGAGAATTACCAGGCATAGTCTTTTCAAATGACTGGAGCACACTGCTCTTTAGAATGTAGAAGTTCACACACATGGCTTTGACATCTGTGTACTTAATGTTGTTATCATATATTCTTCTAGGTGTCATAGTGATCTAGGGGACTGGCACATACAGGCTTCCAAAGTTCTTGCTATGAATTCATGCATGAAATGTTCTAAAATTGAGCTAAGATTAATCTTGCCTAAAGATGTCATGTTGGTTTTGTAGTGTCTTATCCTGATTTTGGCAGATCTTGGTGCAAAGTGCCATTTACTTAAGAAGAGGTCAATAAAGTAACTAAGACAAAATCAACATTTTTCTTTCCAGTCAGACCGCTGCAAGTGTTGCACAGGTTCACACATTATTTTTCCTTCTCAGAAAAGCTAATTAGACATTAGTTTAAGCTTGCATGACATGAGAACGCTTCTGAGATGTGATTATCAGATTGCTGTGAAATCTGAGTTTGTTTACAGTTGCTGATGCATAGGACGTAGGTGACAATTGATGGAGAACCAGACGGGTGAGAATTAAAAGCATCCAGCACTTTGTTACAGGCACTCTTACTTGCTGTGTTCTTCCCTCAGAAGATGCAGCAGGCTATTGAACGGGCAGAACAGTTGAAAAATACAGTTAAAAAAATTAAATTACTGTGTGACTTTTAGAGAGAATAAATTTATGAGATTCTAGTTTTAGATTGCCTACTTGCCTGAAGACCCTCATCTCTTGTGAGAATGGTTTCCTTCAGTGTGGGGAGGGATTGGAGCTCTTCCCTGAAGAATACCCTTCAGACTTCCTTCAGGACAAATTCTCAGTTGATTTTCTGACATTGCGTTGGCTTCAGAGAGCCAGTTCAGGTAGAAGACTTAAAATAGCTACCACTTCTTGCCTATCCATTCTGCTAGTTCATTAGTTTGCTTACCTGAACTGTAGGATCTCCATTTCCCCCTTGTTTAGTGTTAGTGCAAAGTATCTTCAGGCTATAAGTAAGGTGGCGCTTTAGCAGTGTTGCTGTTACTTATGATAATAGTAAAGCTTCTATATTTTAAAAGATTGGTTAATTTGAAGTGTTTGCACTTCAGATTCCAGTAGATTCCAGTTACTAAAGAACAGCTGCTGCTGAAACCTGTAGCACTTCATGAATAATTGCTATGAAAAAACCCAAAATACATGAATTCAACTAATTTACTCTACTTCCCCTTTGCTCCTCTTCCTCAGGATGGGCATATTCTCCCATCTCATCTTTGCTTGCCATACAATCTCTGCTTTTATTCATTTTTGGGATAAGAGATGTGATGGATGTGCAAGGAGTTCAGAGTTTTTGTCATGCTTTGAGCTTTTTTGGCTAAATATTGTGCTTTCAAACACTTCTTTGTAAATTTTTTTTTTTCAAACTACAAATAACTGCAATGAAAAGGTTCATTAAATAGTTTGAAAATGTGTAATACCAGCTCATGCTGACTCGCTACATACAGGATGTCATTTTCATCTAAAGCTAGCTAGGAGGCTTCACTAAAGTAGAAATATTTCTTTTGTATTTTAATTAATAGGAGTCATGTTTAATGTATCTCACCATGGCTTTGCCAGCAGCCTGATTTCTTTCTGTTTTTAAATGGCCCCCTTTCTACACTGTTGGTGAAGGAGCTCTGATGCAGCTTCTTGTGAGCGAGAGTGGTGGCTTTGGGTGATGCAGAGGGAAAGGGTGTGAGCAGTTGCAACCCCTTGCATGTGCTGAGAAACAAGCCAGGCGCATGTGGTAACTAGTGGGAGACTGGTACTTCTGGCTTGAGGGGGGAAAGTACATTTCTGAAGGATCCTGAAAACTAAATCTTGTGTTCAGTGGCTGTCCATGTACATCATTTATATCTATAAAGCCTGTCAAGATGAGACCCATTGGCCTTGATCCCCAAGATAGGTTTGGAAAGTATCCTCTTTTTTTAGTGTGGGCTCTTGATGCTTGGGAATAAAACCATTGCCACTTCAATAGCTGAAAATATTTTGAATGTTTCCACGAGCTTTTGCTTGTCTTCGATTTTACAAATAGTAACACACACAAATGTATTTGTTCTGGGTTATTTTTGCATTTGTATGTGTAGAGGGCTTTTTTATTTTAGGCTTTTTCATGTCCAAAGCCCTCTGAGTTCTCAAGTGTGTATTCAAGCCTGATTTTTTAAAACCTTTGGGGTTGCAGGCATCAGTGTAAATTTGTATTTTGTATTTGTTATTGTTCTGTAAACCAGTGATTGCTTATTTGGACTGCAATAATGTTCTGGGTTTGCAAACTGCTGGAATATCCCCAGGTACAGGTGAACTAGGGACATCCCTTGGTTTACCTCTTCCTTCTTCTCTGTTCTTGATGCCTGTATGCTCCACAGACATCCGAGACCTGGCCCTCATTAGAGCCACACAAAGATCAAGCCATGTGTGAAAAACTTGTCTTGAACTCTGTGATAGAGCAAAGTGCTAAACTCAGGTAACACGAATCTCAGTCTTGTGAGTAGATGCTAAAATTGTGCTTGGTGAATAAGGTCTGGAAAGGAGTATTATGTTAAGTGTAAACTAAATGCAAAGTTTCTATTCTTTTAACAATTCACTTATTTCAGGACATTTTCAAACCTCAGTGTTATCTGTTGTGTAGTTCAAACTTTCTTTTGTAAATGGGGCAGTTCAGGATGCAAGTATTTCCCAATACGCTCTAGAGAAAAGTCTGAAGTTTTTGGTGTGTCCTTCCCCCCTTCAGTTTTGGAAAAATTATGTCTTTATTTTGTGGCATTAAATAAAGGATTTGAAAGGAGGAAGAAAAAGGGGAAGGAACAAACCTTGGAGGAGTCACTAAAGAGAATATAATTTATATTTAAGAGAATTGTGGAAGGTGGTAGAAGACAATTGTAAAAGATTCGCTGATACTGCCTGTATTCTCTCACTTCCTGCTGGCTGCTGACAACAGCTGCTTCGTTGAGATTATTGGTTGTAGCTTTTATTGTGAGGGTTTTAAAGCTATTTATAAATAATGTATGAATAACCCATGTGGTTGCATATCTGTATCTGTGCTTCATTAACAGACAGACCTGTGGGAATATAGTGACTTTGAAAGCTTAAAATACTTAAAGCCAAGCTTTAATGAAAAATCTGTGTAAAAAAGTTTTTGCACTTGTCTCCAGATTGCACCTTCATACTTTTGTGGGTGAGTTTTCAATGGGAAGCTTTGCATGAAAACAATGGGAAGTAGGTGTTGTGGCAAGAACGTCCAAATTATTTGGGTAGTGCTTAAAGAATAAGTTTCTCTCTCAAGGGAATAATTTTGTTTTACTGCAACTTGTACTCAAGCTGGAAGTTCATCTGCTTGTTAGTTAAATGGTAGAGACAGAACAACATGGTACTGCTTGGCTCTGGCAGCGATGCTGGCTTTTTATGTGGACTGTTATTTTTCTTTTCCTTGTGTGTGTTTCCATGTGTTTCTTTTCCTCTGTATATGCTTGTTTCTTTGCGGTCTCACTTACTTGTGTAATTCTCTACCTTCAGTTCATTGATGTTCTTTGTGGTTTTGTTCTTGTATTACCGGTTGACTGGTATAAGACTTAGGTCTTTCCTGTAGTTGAGGAAACCATTGTAAATCCTTTATTCACAGATATGAATTCGTGAGTATAGTGTTGTTAGTTACAAATCCATTGTGTTTATAAAATGTGAACTCTTCATCAGCAATTAACCATGTTGGCTCACTGTAGGGTGCCTTTTTGTTTGAGGCTAAGAAGAGTCCATTAGAATTAGATTTAAGCTTGTTTTCTAAATGGTAGTAACTCTTTACAGCTTATTTATACCTTTAATTCTGTGTTGCTGTTAAATACAAAGGATGCAATTAGCTGTGACTGTTATTGTTGCTTTCTGAAAGGCATATAGTTCCCTGTTCCTCCAGTCCTCTCAAAAACCAAAACAACTCAAACTAACTTTAAACTCCCAAGAATATAAAAAGACTTTAGACTTGGGACTAATTCTAGGAAAAATTTAGTCTCAGTATCTTCTTTACTGACGATATGTGCAATCGCCTGTACTGTATCATCTCTTATATGCCTACTGCTGCACACTTTCACTGATGTGAAAATGTCTGATGGAAAAGAAATTCAAGATTGTTGTCTTCTTACTGCATTGAAAAATACCTAGACTTTTACAAAGCTTTCAGAAAATTATTTGCAGTCCATTTAGGGAAGCTGGCTGAGCTATCAATAGATAAGTCAGGTCTTTGCTTGTCTGAGGTATCCTTGAAAGTAAAGAATGTGAAGGGCTGAATTTTCTACTTAAATTTGACAGCTGCAGTTGTTCCAGAGTGAGCTCTGAAGAAACACTACTGCATATTTTTTTCCAGATCTTCTTTGCTGAAATGATAATGAGTGCTCCTGAGGGCATTTATTTCTGATAATATAAAATACCTTTACTTTTAAGGCAGCACACTGCTTTAGGGACCACTTTCTCATCTGAGCCTTTCTTAGTTATTCTGTCACAAAAATAAGTGTTTTCAGCTTTTGGAACTTAAGGATAGATTATATCTTGCCTTTCTGCCTTTACAATTAGTAATCAGATTCTATATTCCCTATGGCCCTGGAGGGAAGGAGGCATCTTTGACTTGTATGGAGCCAGTGGTTAACCCCACAGTGGGGAAGCAAATGTGTGTATAACTATGTGTTTATGTCAGCCTGTATCTTATTGTGCTGGTTTGAGCTGGAGTGGAGTTAATTTCCTTCATAGTAGCTGGCATGTGGCTATGTTTTAGGTTTGTGTTGGAAACAGTTTTGGTAATTCAGGGATGTTTCAGTTATTGCTGAGCAGAGCTTGCAGGTGACCACAGCGGACATTCTAGACCATATGGTGTCATGCTCAGCTTAGGGTAGAAGGAAGGGAGGACATTCAGAGAAAGCCCTGCTTTCCTAGGAATGGGTGAACACCTTCCTGAGCATGCGAAGTGAATGAATTCCTTGTTTTGCTTTGCTTGTGCATACAGCTCTTGTTTTACCCATTGAACTGTCTTTATCTCAACTCATGAGGTTTCTCATTTTCACCCTTCCCATTCTTTCCTCCCTCCCACCGTTGGGGAGCATGCAAGCAGCTGTATGGTGGGGCTGTGTTGCTGGCTGTGATTAAACCATGACATATAATTGCATAATATTTCACATTTCCCCTCAAGTGACACTTCACCTGTTTGTTAGGTGCAGTCCTGGCAATGCTGTGCTTAATCTGCTTCACAGCTCGTGTTGTTAAATTAACCAGCACTGACATTACAATTGGTATACTTGTTTCATGTTGGTAGAAAAGGGAAGGACCAGGGATATGATAAAGGTTGATCCTACTGTGCTGTTTTGCTCTGAGATGTCATTCAGCTCTAGGGTCACTTTCATTAATGTGGAAAAATCTGATGGTATCTTTTTGTGTTCTGCTATTGGACCTGTTACTTGTGTTTGTTCTCATATTTGTGTTGGTTTCCATTCCTCTTGCATCCTCCACTTCTTTCCTTCCTGCTGTATTTTTTTTTTCTAGCTGTAAAATATTTAATGATACTTAAAGTTCAAGGCAACTTTGATTGACAGTCAATGCAGAGTGCTAGCAAAGTTCAGAGAAGTTGAGCAGTGCTAAAGGAACAATTGTGTGGGTCAACAATTTTCTCTTGCAGTTGATGGCATTCCCACTGAGAAAATAATGTAAAAGATACACTATTAACTATTTTTAGATATTAGAAGTAATCAGGTGTTCTGGAGCATCTCTGGTGTTGGAAGTTTTGGGGAGGAGGCCTTTTCTGCACCAGCTTCTTCTCTTTGTATAAAGGTAATGAGAGCTCTCACTTCTGGAATTGTGTTCAGTGGGAGAAGCTGGTCATGCGCTTTTCACCTAGAAGCCTTCAAAGTACAGTTATCATTCAGCATTTTGATTATTCCAGTGTCTATTATCTTGCGTTTGGGCTTCTTTTAAGTACAGTATGAGTGAGAGTAACATGGACTTAGAGAAATAACACTGATTACTTAAAGAATGACTCAGGATAAAATATCTCTTTCTGGGAATATGTGTTCCAGTAGATTAGCCTTATTGAGCATTCTCTCCTGTCGTGGTTTTAGCTTAGTCAGCCAGTAACTCAGAACCGTGCAGTCTCTCTCTCACTCCCCCCTTACTCCCCCAGCTCCTGGAGGGATGGGAGGAGAACCGAAAGAATGTAACTCCCACGGGCTGAGATAAGAACAGTCCAGTAACTAAGGTATAACAGAAACCACTGCTGCTACCACCAATAATAACAATGATAAAGGAAATAACAAGGGAAGAGAATACAACCACTCACCAACCACTGACCGATACCCATCCTGACCCAGCAGTGATTTAGCCCTTCTGGATAACCGCCCCCAGTTTATATAGTGGGCATGACGTGCTGTGGTATGGAATACTTCTTTGGCTAGTTTGGGTGAGGTGTCCTGTCCCTGCTTCCTCCCAGCTTCCCCTCCTCCCTGGCAGACCATGAGGCTCAGAAAGTCCTTGGTCAGAGTAAACATTACTGAGCAACAACTAAAACCATCGGTGTTATCAGTGCTGTTCCCAGGCCGAACGTCAAAAACACAGCACTGCACCAGCTACTAAGAAGGAGAAAAATTACTGCTAAACCCAGGACATCTCCTCATGTACTCTACAGATGATTTTAGCAATCTGAAGCTATTATTCTTTTCTTGTTAGATGCAATTACCAGTACAAGGAATAATCTAATTAGAAGACAACAACGATGTATTCTAATTGTTCTAATATATTATGTTAATGCTTTATCTTTATAGTCAGGCTTAGTAAGGAATTATTTGATAGCATAGCAGCTTGTCTTACAGTGCTGGCAAATATAACTTCAGTTTTCTCTCACTGACACTTACTGGTAGTAGACTTGAAACCCTGTATCAGAGAGTTTAAGCTTTTCAGGTGCATTGCTTAGAAATCTTTTCTCATCTAGTAGTGATAGTGCCAGTAAACTACTGAGCTCAGTTGTCTGGGAAATCAGGGGGCTTTTTAATTACCCTGTGCAGCTCCTAGGTAGTGCAGTTGGGCAAGAAACAGTCATTCAGACAAGCAGGCCACTTCTGAAAGGTTTGGTACTAAAATATTGAATGTTTAGCCTATCCACAGTCTTTTCCAAGATATGCAACTGTACCTGGGACAAAGTGCATTTGGATAGTGTGCAGATGTTCAATCTCTGTTTAGCTGTTGCTCATCATACTTTACATGAGTTGGTGCCATTCTGGTGTACTCTGCAGGACTGTAGAGTTGAACCTCTGTAATAACAATAACCACATGCATGCTTCTGGTGCCATTGGAAAACTGTCAGTGCGCCCCTATTTGCTGATGTTTACTGAACACACGAGTGTGCGTTACCATGTGAGGATTTCAAGAGTGCCTGCCAGGCTGTAGGTAATAAACCCAGGGCTGTGTTCTATCCTTAATTGTAAGACCATGCTTATGGCAACGTGAGAATGACCATTGTGTGCTAATGCCACATGTAGCAGAGCAATTGATAGTGGGGATGGAGCTGGGTCAAGGTGATGTCAAATGGATTTTAAGTACATCCTACTCAACTACTCAGATTAGAAATCTCTCTCTCCCACATACCATTCTTTCATCTGTCTGATGGTTTTAAGTTATTTCCTGTCGCTGATAAAGTATTTCTGGCCTCTTGCATCTAATAGGTGATCTCTCTTTCCCCAGAAAGAGACGGAGTACTCGGTGCTTGCTGGACTGATCTTCTGCATTCACTTTTAATTAGATGAGGTACTTAAGGTGGCACTACATTTTTGTTGTATTATTATATCTCCAGGTCAGAGATGAGCACCTGCATGATCTATGATGAGCAGCATTAATGGACTTTTTTAATTGTTGGCAACAAAAGGTAACAAGAACTCAGACTATTAATAAGTGCTTCATGGTCAAATTTAGAAACGTTTTCCCTAGACTTTACCTTTGCTCTTCTTTTATTATATTTTAAATGAAACACAAGGTAGTTATACTTTATTTCTGCCATGCCTGAGCTCCTTAGGGTTAGTAAATATACGTAAATAGCTTAAGACTGTTAAGATCTAGAAGGACTATTAAGAGACTTTTAAGATCGCTCAACTTCTACGTACTCTGTGTTCAGACTTGGACTTCTCAATTGGAAAGCCACTCCTGCCTGATCAACAAAAAGAATTGATTTAAACAGATCTTTAAAAGTTAGAATGATGGTAAAATGGTGGCAGTTTGGATGGCAGTGAGTTGAAGCAGAAACTGTAGTTATTCTACAGTGTTAGTTCCATGCATTATCTGTGAGACTGTTACATGTAGGAGGGATGTATAAGGCCTGCAAGTTAAATATTCAAGTGAAACCAGTATTGGTAAAAGATGCATCCATCCTTCTTATGGCTGGATGAAGTTGAACTGAGTTACTGCCTGTCTCTACAAGCTGTGTGGCATCCTGCTATTAAGTAGTCCTTCTAAATGTGTGTATGAAGGAATAGCTTGCCCTTCATTTGCTTAATCTAAAATTCAAATGCTTATTGCAGTGTGCAACTGCATCAGGAGTATTTAGACAAATTAAATGATTCAATGTGGTAGCTTTGAATAATCTAATTTCCATGTGGAAAATCACTTTTATCATCTGGCAGAATGTGTGAATTTTACATTGGCTTCTTTTTTGTATTGTCTGTTGCATAGTCTTCGCTTTATTGTTAATCTAACCTCAAAGCATAGACCTGTTACTTAGCTCAGAAATGCATAACTGAAGTTACAGAGTTTTAATGCATGTAGGGATACTAAGCTGTCTACTCTGTTTTGAACTTCTCCTTTGCACAGAGGTTACTGTGAGCTCTGCTGGAGCAATTCTTGTATTGATGCAGTTGTGAACCTTGATTTTTATTTGTGATTTGAACTGCTTCTGTAGTGCTGTTATGGGTTGTAACATAATTATGCAGGGATGGCGTTTAAAAATGTGTGGTAGATATGGTACTTGAAAGATACCTGTGGTATATTCAGTTTGTCATAACTTTGTATCATTGTCTTCTGCTGCTGTGAATATTATTTATAAAACAAATAGTTCATCACTTTAGGTTTTATTCCATTTACAGTAATGCAGCAGGCCTTTGACTCTTCCTAATATTTGTTATGAAATACTGAAAATTCACAAATCGAAGATGAAAATGGTATCCAGACTGCATAGTCACCTGCCAATACCTAGTATTGACTAGTTGAGCTGGGTGAAGTTGCTTCTAAGATTGAAACAATTCTGTGTATGGCTGCCAGCAGGTCACTGCCTCAGGCTCCTTGGGTGGATGGAACACAGGTCGTAATAACAGTTCTGAAGGAAAGCTGCAGAGATCTGCTGGTAAAAGAACTTTCCCCTTTGTTCATTTTTTCTACCTAACCTTTAGAACCTCAGATGTCATTCTTTTATTGCATTCCTTTTGAACAAATTTGGGCTGCTTTGAAGTTAACAGAAGCTTTGCCGCTGATCGTAGATGTGCAATTCATTGCTACATACAGTTTAGTTTGTGCTATTTAGATTGCAGAACATGAGGTTTTCTGCCTGAAATTATAAGAGGAATAAGGAAAAAGTCAAAGCAACTCTGTATAAAGCAGTTATCAATCTGTGAAGGTTTTTTTTGCAGGCATGCAGGGAGGTGATCAGTGCTACAACATGGTGCCAATGATCTGTTGTAAATCCTTTATAGGCTCTTAGAAAGCTAGTGCGTAATTAACCTTTGCTTGAAATTATTCTCATAAGTAGAGGAGAAACCTCCCAAGATAAGCATGGAAAATATAATGGGCTTTTATAGTGCTTCCCTCTTGAACATCTTATGGCTTATTCCCATGTGGAATTGAAAACCATCAGGGCAGCAGGAGCCTGTTCTGGGATGCAACTAGCTGATAGATGTATTTGAGGTGCTGGGATTTCTCTGAAGCCTTAGATTTTACATACAGACCAAAAATGTGTTTGCCGCTTTATAGCGTGTAGCAAACTGTTCTTCCCTGAGTACAGGCTCCTTGTAAATGATGCAGTTTGATTCTGTCTATTGAGAAGATGCAAACTAAGTCCTGCCTTACTATAAGCAAGAGGAAAGCTATTTTCACAGGCCAAGCTTTATGTCGTTTTCACAAATGAATACTCTGAATTCAGTGGGCCTTTGAGTGTTACTGGCTTTTCTTTACAGCAACTTCTGAATTGCAGGGATTTTAGACGATAATGTAAAATAGCTGTGCCATGACTGAGGCAAGGACCAGGCCGGTTAACTGCCCTTCTAATGTCTGCTGCCACCTTTTCCAAGTTTGCTGCATTCTTCAGTATTTACACACTGTTCCGCACAAGATGAGCACCTTAAACAATGCTCTGTTGAATGTTGCAGCAACTCCCAAATTTGTCTTAAAAATTTTCAAGGGATCTTTATCTTCCAATGAAAGATGTTTTAAAAGTAGTGGGGAAGAAAAGTAATATTGGGTATCTTAGGTGTAAAGGTTCTGGATACAGAGTGTCTTCCGAAATGGTGTTTTGATATTTCCATCCTTTTGACATTCCCTAAACACTCATTTCCAAAGGTTTTCATGTTATCTTCAAAATTTTAGGATGGTTTTGTAGTGGCCATATAGTCATTGTGTTATAAAAAGACCTATTCTGAAGCATGACAATAAACTATTATGAGGTTCTTCCAAATGGTTTTGAATCTTGTGTATCTCCCAGCTTTCCTGAATTTTACCCAGACGTCTGATAAACACACCATTTCAAACAGTACACTAGATGTAGCAGACTCTAAATTCAGACGAAGGTAAGTTATTCAATGTTTTTATAGTTGGCGTGTTTCTTCTTCTGTAGACTCAGCACGCTCTTACCCCAGTGAGTCCTGTTTACTAGTGAGCTGGAATTCAGCTGCTGAAAAATCTCAAGCTGTTCACTAGAAACTTCTCATATTACAATAATTACTTGTTTCTTCTGATGATTTCCTCACTTGATTGTATTTTTAATGTCAGCAAGCTGTGCAGCAGCGGTTAAATCAAGTATCCATCCTAAGATCTGCTCTAGTGGTGGCTGCTCTACATGACTTGTATTAGCTGCTGCCGCTTTAAGGCTGGTGCATAAGGATTTAAAAACAATTAGGAATTTCAGTTTTCAAACAACTACTCTGAATTTTCAAGCTGGTCTAAGCTCGTCTCGCTCCCCACAATGGTAGAAGTTTTCAAAGGCTTGAATTTCGCAATATGTTTTCATTTTCCACATGTTAGCTTGAAACTGGGAACTGATGGAGTTTTAATATAATGAGCTGAAATCCTGTTGTAACATTTGACTGTTATTTTTAAGTATCTTTCATGCATCTGTCTGCTTGGTCTGAATGATTTGGAGACAGATGCAGAGGAACAAATGTGTGATGTCAAGGAAGGTCAAATAACTGAAACATTACTATAGTTCTAAACCATACCTGAAATATGTTCAAGTGTAAAGCTTTTTAATTAGTAGATGGCTAGGCTTTTTGTTAATGCTTATGTCTGTCAGTCTCTTTAAAGTGTTGGCTTGCAAACTGGTGTTTATACATACTGTATGTGTGTGTGTATACATTATATCTACGTTGGCCTCGGAAGTTTCCTTTATGCTGTCAAATTGCTTAGCTGGAAAAATACAAGTACGTATTTGTCAGTATTAAGAATAGAAGGGTTTTAGTAGGATTAATAAGGAAGACAAAATATTTCAGTGTCTCTGCATGGTGAGGATAATATTCTTAATTATGATTTCTTTTAGCAGATTGGATTCTGTAGTGGTGATGGCTTTTGAAAGAGCAGTATTAGATCTTTTAGCCATGAATGGAAAAGAAAAAAAGCAAATTACTCATTCCTGAACGCTAGTGAAAGAAGCATTAGGTGTTTCATAGCTCAAGTGAAGTTGGTCTGAATGCTTGTGGCAGTGCATTTTATCCTTACATGTTCTGTAAGTGCAAGGCTATAACTTTTGTAACAAAGGTAGGCGTTGCTAGCGCTTGAAACAGTAAGAATGCATACAGTAATCTCTCCAGAGACCTGGCACCCAGTGAAATGATTCCCTTCTGTTTGAATGGCCTTTGTTACATGTCCCCTTGTAGTTGAGAAAAAGGGAATCAGCATTTATCTATCTTCCTTTCTTCTTGGCAAAGGTGGATACTAAAAGCTACGTGTGACTTGGCTTTGGTCGCTAGTGTTGGGCCATGGAGACTCGTTAGTGCAGGGCATGTGGGCTTTCTGTGTTCACAGAATATTTAGAACAGGAGGCTTCATTCTTGATTGATCCTTAGCCACTACTACAATGAACTGCGTGAATTAACAAAGGGTCATACCCAAGCAAGCAGCTGTTCTTATTAATGCTGTCAAAGGTAATGTTTAAGATGGGTTCTGGAAGAAAACTCTTGGTTTTTCAGTAGCTGGTAGTCAGGCGGTCCTGAGTGGTCTCATCAGGGTATTTTCAGTTAGGTCTCCAAATGCAAACTCTCAGTGTCCATTCTGACACCTCCTAATTCTAATCCAGGTACTGGTACTAGAGTGAACATCCTGAGGTGGGCATTAGCACTCAAATATACCTTTGAGGAGTCCTTAGGTTTTAAAATACTATGTCCCCAACAACCAGAGCTTGTATTTTCCTCAGGCCTTTCTTTCCCATGTTGTTACTCTTCCATAATACCAAATGCTGTGCCCATTGCTAGCTTTCTGTTCATGTTTGAGAAAGGGGCTTTGGAAGAATCCAAAATGAAGTATGAATTTCTCCATTCTTCTGATTCAATGATAGTCAATCCCAAACGCTGGAAGTACATTTCTGGAACAAAATATTTTCTCTTTATAGATGCTTATGTTGTGTATGAAACCAAAAGGGTTTTGATGGATGATAATAAATCATATTGATGTCAACAAAGCAATAGACAAGTTGCTGAGAGGAAATGACTATCCCACAAAATGTGCACCTGGATAGAGGGATTTAATAGAATCAATAAACTCTACTACTTAGAGTGCTTTCCAGTGTTGTTAAATGCTCTGTAGATGGACAGAATGCTATATGAGGTTAATTCTGTACATGGTGGCTTTGTACTTATGCTTAGAGAAATCTTCATGTTGCTAATTTAGTAGCAGTATGGATTGTTGCATATACTTGTCTACTGAACATTGGCATATTTCTTACCCCAGGCTCATATTTCCTAATAACTCATTATCAAATCCCATTTGGAAAAGGGGCTGCTGTATTACTTAGCTGGAATGCAGGCAGGGGTTTGGCCTTACTCATGACCTTCACCAAATAGCAAGAGGCAGCTGCATACATCTTGTGCATGACAGGAATGTTTAATCTCCATTCTCCTGTAGTACACTAGTGTAACCGAGAGTGAAATGCATAGGGTCATGTTGTCCCTTCCTTGTGCACTATGGAATCACCCTTATCCTCTGCACTGACCTGTGTGGTGTGGATTTTTTTCCTTATCCTTGAAGCTGAAATACTTGTGTAGCTAAAATAGGCCCCAACGAAGAGCTCTTTAAAGTGTACAAAAACGAGAAATACCTTTACTTTTCTATTTTCTTCATACGATGCACTGGTTTATTGTAGAGTAGTGGGAAGTTAATGTCATTCTTTGTAACCCTTTTAGAGGATGGATTAGATCTAGCTGTTTTATCTGTATGGATAGGGTTGTGACTTGTAAAAAGGAGATCTAATTAAAACTCGGAATTCATAGCCTTTGGACTGAGGCTTAAAAGAAAACCTGAAGAAAAGTCATGATGTTTCTCTGTGGTGAGAAGCTTCAACATCAGGTTTGTCAAGGTTTTGCTTTATGACCAGATTTGTGTTTAGTGGTTATCCTGAAATACATAGTGTTAATGGTAATGCTTTGGAATTAGTATAGGGTTTACTAATAGACATTTTGGCAACTGGTACTTTAACAGGTAGTCTCTAAATGTTAATGAATGTTGAAATTTTGATGATTTTGTGGCAGAAGTATGTATTTAGTAACTCTATGGAGTAAAAATTATCAATTATCAAATCATGCTGCAGGAGGGTGGGATATTGAACTTCTCCCCCTTCCATTTGTATTTTTAAGGAGACAAAGAATTATCATTAATAGTTTAGCTGTGGAATAAGCAATTGATGTGCTGGCAGACACATACCTAGTTCTGAAGTAGTCACTGTGATAACCAGCAGCTATCACGTATGTTGATAGCCATCCCTTCTCCCTTGTATAAAGCTGTGGATGGTCATTATTACCTCTTCTGGGAAGTAACTATTGCGTTCTGGTGATGGTGAGAAGTTGCTTTTTAATTTTGTGCTCTAGCTGAGGAACTTCCACTTTCTTAACTGTGACTGAGAATTTTTTTCTTTTTTAAACAGGTCACTTGTAAAAGGGAAGTAAAGTTTCAAGTTGCACCCTTTAACTTTTCCATGTTCTTTCTTCTTTTGGTTTTCCCCCGATAAATTATGCTTTACTCTAGGGAAATGAGCTCTTGTTCAGCAGAGGGATATTCACAGGTGACCAAATAGTGGGAGACATTGTTATTTTAGTGATGGAGAGGAACAAATAGATGTTTTTCCTGAATCCTAGCTTTGCAATTACAGTGAGAAAGAGGCACATGCTAGAACCAGACTCTGTTAGAGCTAGCTAGCTACCCACCTTCCCCCTCAACTCCCTGGAAAAAGGCTGGAAGCCCCTTTTGCAACTACTCCTTGGGCACATTTTCACCGGCTGCAGCAAGGCAACACTGATAACTGTTAGTTCTATCCTTACACTGCAGATATGCAAGGGTCAGGTTCCTCTGTAAGACGAGCAGCAGCAATTGTCAGGGAACATCAGTATTGTCTTGCCTAAAATATACAGCTAATACCAGATAGTCAAGTATGTTGGGTTTAGCCTCTATTTTGAATGTGTGGGTATGATTGTTCACATGCGGTGGCCTTAAATTATTAATCCATTGAAATGATTCTCTTCAACTGTCTTGATCTTCAAACTTCTTTTGACAGATAAGAAGTGTGCTCTCCCATATCTTATTATCAAATCACCTCTAGGCTACATCTGGAATAGTTTTGCAATAGATATAATTTTTTTTCCCATTTAAATACCTTTTACTAAACTCCTAATATTTTTCTTAAGAGTCTGAAAATGGTGATTTTATCATTTTGGATCTTAGCAAGATAGTGTACCCAGTGTGCTACTTTTGAGACAAAGATGTATTTGACATCAGCTTCGTGAGTCAGAGAAGGGATGCTTGTAGCTGTCTGTTTGCTGAGAATGAACCAGCTGCTGTTTATCTGGGGAGTATTCAGGAAACAGCCCCTTGTTAATGATCCATTGCATGATCTGGCATCTAGTAGACTAATACAGTCATCTTTATGGTGAAAGTTACTGTATATTATTAAATATTTTAAGAACAATTCAACTTATTTATACTTTCTAAAATACACTAATTATGGGAAAAACATTAGTGAGTGATAGTAACCCAAGACCAATCTCATAGTAGAATCATAGTAGAAGTTTCCCCCTGAGCAAGCAGTTGGCTGTGGTTAGTAGAGGGGGGATTTCTACATTGCACATGGTAGCATGTGGTGGTGAGTGTTTTCTAGTGGAATCCTGTAATTTAAATTATTCGGTTGATCCCTGAAAAACTGAGCATGTGGAGGAGTCTTGACCTGGCTATATTTGTTTCAGTGAGTTATTTTTTAGCTTTGAAACTGTATTTATGCCCTTGACGAAACCTGTGTCAAGATCCTTTTGAACCTTCCTGAGGATACAAGTCCAAATGTAGCTTGAACTTCCTCAGAGGCTTGCTTGAGTTACGACAGCTTCCCTTGCCTATTCTGCAACTGTGCAGAACTTAAAGTAGTATTCAACTGTTCTTGATATCTCATAGCATTGGTAAAGTAATATTTTTCCTTGCTTTTAAAGATGTGGGATTCAGTGGGATATCCAGATGACACAAAATAGAAGTTTCCTTAATATGCGACTACAGTATATTTGTGATGAGCAGCCACTTCATATTATACATTTGGTTTAAAACACCCAGATTCTCAAATCAAAACTTGTTGAAGTGGAAGCATCATTAAAACAGGAATGAAGGTTTGGAAATAGATGGGACAATTTTATTCCCTCACTGAAATGAGCAAGTTCAAGGCAATAGCATTTGGAGATGGAATCTCGATGACCCATTTCAGCTGTCAGGATTGTCTTGTTTAGCTCCTTCAGTTCAGTCTGGTGTCAATTTTCTCTTTTAGTGGACTTAGGAGGTAGTAGATGGGGATGTAATGCTGGTGATTTAAAGATGAATGGATGCAAAGCCTATTTTTGAAAAGGCCAGACATCTCTGTCTGCCTCTTCATTTGCGCAGTAACTGTCTTTCAAATGCTTGTCACCTTTTAAAGTTTATATCACTTGTTGCAAAGGTTGTCATAGTGGTTTATTTTCCATCATAACTATTCTCTGTGTAAGGCATTTCTTCCAACATTCTCTTTGAAGATGACCTTTCCTTAAGTTCATGCCCTTTATGGCTGTGTTTGCACAAGCTCCTCCAGCCTTATAAACCATGCATTTGGTCTTTTACAAAATTCTCCTGCAACACATCAAGTTTTACTGTTAATTTCTTTTTCCAAAGGCTAGATCTCATTGCTCTAAGTTGTATTTTTATTATTATTATTATTCCAGATATCCCAATACCTGGATGAATGAGTGATACGTCTATATCTTCGGTTTTGCATATGTCTCATAAAGCAGAGATTGGACATGTAAGCAGTGTTCCACATGCACTCAGAGTCTCATATATGTGCACGTATATGCATAAATACATAACGTTCCTCTGGCTTACAGCATGTTCAGACGTGAAACCATTCAGAATGGTACAGATAGGTAATACTTGTTGCATTTAGATCCGTGATACTAAAGGATTAAATTGTATGGTTGGTTTTTTTTCATGGCAGTTTTTACTCATAATTATGTTTGTTTAATTTGCAACTAAAGAAATGACCCCATTGGGGGGATAAACTGTGCTAGAAGAAGTCAGTTTCATAACAAAAAAGTAATCATGCTTTCTTATCTACAGCATTGCTGTGTAAGTTAATTTCTGCTTTACAAGTATCTGCACAGAATGGTCATTTCTCAAATAAATCAGTGTGGAGTTAGTGCAAAGTAGAGAATAATGGGTTTACTTGTTTTTGATTCTTGGAGGGTGGTGTGTTCTTGATGGGTTTATGAACTTCTGTATAAATGGTTTAGAAGCTTTTTATAGAGCAGTTTTGTCACTGTGGCACATGCTGGTTGTGTCTATTGAATACTGTAGGATTGTCGTGGGTTGACCCTGGTTGGATGCTCTATCCCTCCTCTTCTCAGCTGGGCAGGAAAGAAAATATAATGAAAGGTTCTTTGCTTGATATCAGGTCAGGGAGAGATCACTCACCAATTACTGTGATGGGCAAACCAGACTTGACTTGGGGGAAAATTAGTTTAATTTATTGCCAATCGAATCAGAGCAGGATAATGAGAAATAAAACAAAATCTTAACACCCTCATCTTGTTCTCGGGCTCAGTTTTACTCCCAGTTTTTTTTACCTTGTCCCTTTGGTGTCTGCAGATTTCTTTCTCGCATATATTCTCCCTGCCTGGCTGCAACTGCTGTTCCAGAGTTCTTTTTTCTCCCTTCTTAACTATGTCATCCCAGAGGCACTGCCACTCTCACTGATAGGCTTGGCCTTGGCCAACAGTGGGTCCATCTTGGAGCTGGCTGCACTGGCTATGTTGGGCATGGGGGAAGCTTCTGGCAGCTTCTTACAGAAGCTGTAGCCCACCTGCTACCAAAACCTTGCCACGCAACCCAAATACAAGGATTTTATCAGAAGCAGTGCAACATAAGTTATAATTCTTCAGTGCTTTTTAGCAAGCAGTGCTTCTGTTTTTTAAATACTATTGTTACATGGTGCTGGATTTTACTGAGATGGTTTGAGCAAGCACTGTTTGTCTAAACTTGGCCTTGGAGAAGCTACTTTATTTCAGGGTCCATTGTTTGCCTAAGTTTGAGTACTGTGCTGTCTGTGAATTGGAAGTTACACATGCTATTTAATTACACAGCTATATCCAAAAGGGAGGAGATAATGTGGTTTACTTTATTATGCAATACTGCATCCTGTATCACTGTCATTTACTAGTTCTGTGAAATAAAGGGTATTCACCGAGATGAACTGTAGTGAAAAAGCAGGAACATGTAGGAGTTATGATTTCTTTACAGAAAAAGACAATAATATAAGCAAATGCCTAAGGCGTGACGGTCCATGTTAAATAATGGAGTAGATTCAAGGATTCTTTCTGAAGATGAGGAGGAAAAGTCCAGACTTCTGAAGATTATTTACACATACGCACTTATGCACATACCCAGAACTGAAGGTTAATTCTTACATCTTGCCCTAGTCTGTGGCACGCATTTGGACTGTTCGTCACAATAAAATCCAGTGCAGGTTCTGCTGTATAGGGATGAATAAGACCTTGTTGTCATAAAGGTCTAAAGAGGGAGGAATCAAAACACACTGGGACCTTGATTTGTATAAGAGAGAACATAAAAAGCCATGTATGAGAAGCCTCCCTTAGATTCTGCTGGTTTTTTTCCTGTATATAGTTATCTTCACTGCCTTTGACTAAAGCTTTTTAGTTTTGTGTTATGAAAACAAAAATACATTCTAACTCCATTAATATGAAGAAAATATTGCTTTATAAGTCTTACACCATACTTGCATCAAATCTGCTATCCCTGGCATGGATATGTTCTCTGCGTTTGCTCACGAGTAGCTGGCAGTACCTTTCAGAGCAGAACAGACTGTGAATACAAAGTATTAATAAACCAGGACCATACAGTTCCAAGACAAGCAGTTTTTAAAAATTGCATTATGTATACTTAATGCCTGACTGACCTTTTCTGCTGTTTCTTAAATCTTTTAAAAATTCATCTAATTTCAAAGCCAGAGTATTAGCCAATTTATATGTAAATTGCCTTTAATTCATACATTGATTCGAAAGACTAATCCAAAAGAACCTTTACCACAGGTGACCTTTTTGACACTGTACTTCTGGGAAGACTGTAAAATGGTTTCTCGTGACCTCCCATCCACTGTAGCATAGCATATGCCTACTTCAGTCTGTATAAATCAGTCATAAGAGAGTGGTTTTCAACCAATATTGAATTATTAACATGGTAACTGTCATGGTTATTGTTATAGTTAAAACAGGTCCTGTTTAATTATTATTTTCTGTTGGCATTCTTGCTTATTTTAGCTGTTAAACACAGTTAAGATATTCACTGATTATGCTCCTTGAATAATAAATAATAGTATAATCTAGCTCTTAAATTGCAGTCTCCAAAGACTTTAAATTTCAGAAAACATTAAATATTTATTATCCTATGGAATTTCTTGTCACCACAAGAGCTGGTAGAACAAATACACTAAAGCTGGCTTCTGTTTCCTATAGTCAAGCTGAAACACTTCCCTTTACAGAAGAGAGTATACAAATTTTGGATTATTGTGTACTGGGGATTATAAACTTATGTTTTCATCCATTCACACTTCAGAAAGGGACTCCTGCTCTACTTCTGCTGCAGTGCAGCTCAGAGGCTGACCACTCACCAGGCTTGATGGGCAGTCTGTTATTTACTAGTTTCTCACTATGGCCGGTTATTACTTGGAGGCTCCATAATAATGCTGCTGAATTACTGCAGTTATTTATTGCTAATATATAATGTTGAAGAAAATAAATGCTATTTGTTTCTGATTTTTCTAATAAAATTTATTTTTTTTCCATCAATCGGAAGAAAACTCGTATGAAGATCTAACATTAAAGATAGTCATCAATAAACCAATGAATGATGTTCTGAAAGTGTATTCTATTTCCGTTATTATGAATTTTTTGGACTAAGGAAACCCACAGTCTGCCTTTTAAAATCCATTTAGGCAATGAAGTCTACCGAACAGTGCATTTCTATGTTATTATACAATAAGTGAAGATTATTGTTGTTCCATTCTTCGTATGAGAAGACATAAAATGCTTTACACTAAGTTATAATAAAGCAGTAATGCTTTGTCAAGTTACATACAGTCGTGGAAAAATGCAGTAACAGAAGAAAGTGTAGAGATGAGGAGATCTGTGTCTGTAATTACCACACTCTTTTTCAGTCATATCAGGATAAATAAATATTAATGGTCTTTGTGGGAGGACAGGCCTGTCTGCTCTGTGTTGACTAGGGAGATGTTTTTCAGCAGAATAAGAACAAGGTGACATCAGAAGTGGTGTTTAATCATTTGCTCTCAACAAATACACTGTTTACAGGATAGTAGAAATAGTTTTAAGATTAAGGTAATGGTAAAGCTACACAACAGAAATGGGTGATGGAAACAAGAATGGTTCCTGACAGATGTTCTTAATAATTAAGTTCTCTACTTACCTGCTGTTCTAGCCAGAAGTTGTTAATTATATCCTCACTTGGCTTGTAGAGATTTCCTGGCATTAATAAACTATACATTGCTACTGGGTATAGTTTTATCTTCCTTCTGAAATATTGAGCAAGCATTTAGTTACCATGAATGAACAGTGTTATCTCAGCATGTAAGAATCACAACACCCCCTCCAAACTACTGTCCCCAAACCCTGTAGGTGATGGGAGGACATAATTATGATCTCGCTTTGTATTAAAGGCCTGAGTGGTGGTAGCTCTGGAAATGACATGCACAAGGGAACAGTACAAGGATATACATTAGTATCCCTGTCTAGTTTCCTTATGCATGCAATTACCCTTATTATTTGCTATGGTAAAACAGTTGTCTGCTCAAAAATTAGGGATAATTAGGTAATTAAAGGCATAGATGTAGGAAAGGCTACCACAAGTTAGCTGTTGGTGCCGAACAGAGACCAACAGCTGGGCTGTCTAATGTGAAATTGGTAATTCTGGACAGTGTTTTGTTTTTGAAGATACTCATGAAAAGCTTGAAATGGCAGTCTTGGATTTAATAACCAAACCCAGAAAGTGGTTTGCATGTAGAGGTGTCCTGGGTTCAGCTTTCAGTTACTTTGTTTTCCTGTTATCATTGTGCGGTATGATAGAGTAGGATGTTGTTTACTGCTACGAAATCTGTCACTTTTTGAGTGGGTTGGAAGGGAATAGATATTTCAGTTTGCCTTAACACTGGTGTAAATACAGTCAGAAATGTATGTATATAATTGTTTATGTGTATGGGCTTATTACCCAGGAAAAAAAAGAAATGCAAGAATACTCGTACTAACAAGTGAAGAAGAGTAACGTGGGGGGAATTTGTGATTAGCGCTAGTATTTAAAGACTCTCAGTATCTATTCCCTCTGGCTGGATAACTGTATGGTTGATATGTTACCATCATCCTTCTCATGTACACTCCAGAAAGGGAAGGAAAGGCAGAGAAAGACACCAACTTTTGAGTGTTTTCTGAATTAGTGAAAAATGTTTTGCCCCATGAAGAGTGATGAGTGGCAATACTCTTACAGCATTACTACAGCTCATTACAGCTATCAATCTGTCTCAGTGACAACAGCGTTCCTGTCTCTCAACAGGGCTGCTTTCAAGCCTCTGTTTGCAGCAGGTAGCATTAATGGGGTGGGACTTACGACTTTATGGAAGTCAGGTCCTGAGAGGTGAATTTATGTACAAACTTGGGAGGATCAGGGAGGCTGATGATGATAAGGTAACTGTCAGGAGAGACAGGACTGCAGTACCAGGCATAAATGAAGATCTGGGCTCAGCAGCATAATACTTCAGAGTGACAGCAAAAATAAGATGACAGAAAAGATTTATATTGAGCAAAAGAAATGCTAGCCTTGGGCTAAAGGAACAAAGGGATTAACAAAAAGTGATGCAGCTGGCATTCAGTGACTAAATTCTGACATGATTTAGTGGACACACCTTGGAAAACCTGTGAATTCATGTGTCAAGGAGAGGGTTTGATGGCTGTGTTAGTGCTGAAGTATTCTTCAACTGGATGTAAACACAAAAGAATAAAAGGGTACATAAAGGGGCATGTGAGATTATGTACTGAGCTCCTTTCAGTTTTAATTAGGCTTTTGTGATTATATCCTTGATGTCACAAGCTGAGGCAGGGCTGCATTAACTTATGAGTGCCATGGAGACAGCTTCCTTCTGTGACTGTGCTGTGAGTGTGCAGGATGGCATGACTTACTGCCCACCAAATGGATAACTGGACTTGCCTATTTAAAAGATGTTCCAGTTCACTGGGTTTAATGTGCTGTGTTAGTGTGCTGGTGTTTTCAGAGATACACGCAAGGAGAATCTGTACAGACAGATAGGTGACCATTATTCATACTGTAATTTCTATGGCAGGAGTTGCACCCTGTGACAATACTGGTACAATAATAAAGCAGGAAATGTATTCTCCTCTTGGAGGAAAGGGGTGATCACATCCTGTTGATCACCTCAGTGTCCAGCACTATGGCACCTTGGCATACATGTCGCCTGTTCAGTGATGGGTTCACTGCTTTCAGGTCAGTTGGTTAAAGAAGTAGTTCCCTGTGCTCCCTGGGAGCTTCTGAAATGAAGAGCTCAAGACTCTCAAAAGCATCCTTACTTTGTCTCTGTCTTAGAGGAGTGACAGCAGGACAGTAAATAAGTGTATCAAAGATAAGATTGAGCTAAATTCAGGCACATGAGGTGTGGATAAACAGCCCTTTGGGTGCCATTGGATAACCAAGTCTAAACTATGACAGGGAGGAGCACATGTATGTTGGAATGAGAAGATGGACAAGTGTGTTTGAAGTAGTCGTATCTTGCTCAAAGGATATTCTGAAGTGGCTGTCTGGATGTGAAAGTTGGCAAATCCATGCAAAGTGACATTTGTCTCTAAGCTTTTCTTCTGTCCCTTTTAAGTAGGTCTTTAATAAGATACTCTGGCTTTCATAGAAAGCAGCTTCAATTTTTTGCTTGGACTTTTCAAAGAAAAGGAACTGTGGCTCCTAGAATTTGGTGAGCTTCAGGCACTGAACTCTCCCTCTCCTTTTGTTTCCTTTAGAATATTTAGGTCAAAAATATCCCTTCCTACAGCTTTACAGTTTCCAGGGTCTTAAATCCTGGCTTTGTTTTATCCAATTCTTAATCTCATCAACATTTATCTTTCTATTCAAAAGGAATCATAGATCATAACTCCATTCATTTTAATAACCCATTACAGACCCTGTGTTAGATGGTGACTTATGTTCTGGTACTTTTGGATTGTGCTGTACACCAGTATTAGACCAAGAACCCATGAAAGGTTATCTTTCTAATTTACAAGAAATAGTCTCAGACCTTTATCTCTTGTATTTCTTTTTCCATTTGAATTTTGGTACTGGAGCAATTGCTTTGTTTTTTGATGAAATTCAATTTGGAGCCTCTTTTATTGTTCTTCAAACTTTCTTTTCATGACAAGTGGATCTGATTTTCAAGATGTTTATTTTTTTTTCCTCTTGATATAATAGATAATCCAAATACCATGCAATATTGGGAGACCATTTTAGCCTTCTGCAAATAGCATATGCTTGTGTGAATGCTGCAAAGCAAATTGTTTTGCTTGTCCAATTTGTCTTGTGTAATATGTAGTTAAACTAAAGTTTAAGGGTCACTTGTTCTTCCCATCTGTAGCCTATTTTATAGTTTAGATACAGTAGGTAGTTTTGGGCTAATGTTCAGTACATGTAGAGCTTTAACTATGAGATGTATCCTGCTCTGATTAAATTCAGTTGTTTGGTGGTTTTTTACTTTATGGAAATGAAGCAAAATGGATTTTTTTTATATCTCTAGTTAATTATTTTGATCTTTAATTTGTACTGTAGCATCTTTTAACCATTCTAGTGGGGTACTATCACTTTGCTGCGGAGTAAAACCTGTCAGAGTGGTCTAATATAAAGAACTTAATATTATTTCAGCCTCATACAGAAGCAATGTTTAATATTACTGGGCCACATCATTCTGCATGACATGTAGTTAGGAGATTTGGAGGATGTTCCAAATCTTAAAGATGTGGATATCAGGTCTGGCTGAGCAGCAGTTTAGACTTGGATTTTGATTGTAGGTAAGGTAGCTGTTGCTATCACAAAGCACAACGAAGCTGCCTGACATCAAGGCAAACACCTGTGTTCCAGCCTCCTTCTTTTGGGATGAGCAGAAACCTGTCCCCCAAGGTCTCAGGGTGGATTTGTGTGCTGATTGTGGTGAACAAATGCAGCTCTCTGCCTTTCCTCACATGGCAGGCTTCCCAGTCCTTGTGGCTCTTCTTTGGTGCTGTCCAGCCTGTCCATATCTTCTTTCTGTACATCAGGAACCAAATGTATCGCAGAGTATGAATTGTGCTGAGTTTGAGTGTGCTTTCAGAAGGGCATGCTGCTGAGCAGAAGGGAGTGTGTCTGGAAGGACACAGGACATGGAAGAGGAATTTCCAGGGGTAGAGCAGGAATGATTCCCCTTTTAGAGGGAAACTCTGAGCTTGTGCAGCTGTCCTTGTAACTTTACTTCTTAGATGTTCACATAGCAATGGAGTGCAGCTATGCTTATGCTTAAAATACTGAAAGGCAAAGGACTTTTTATGTTAAGTGTTAATTTCTAGCCTTTCAAAACGTGGGAATTCGTTGTTTACTTTTTCAAAGAGCTGATGGAATTGGAAGCAAGTTGTGGGTCAGTTGCATTTGATACTGTCCCTTTAAGAAAAAACCACTCATTTTCTCAGTAAAATGAATTGTTTGCTGCTATTTAAGCTGTTGCTGAGCAGATTAAATAATGTAATTTAACTTCTTGTAATTTATTTTTTCTTTTTCTTTTTTTTCTTTTTTTGCAATGAGGGTAATCTAAGTGAATGGACAGTCTGAGGGGGAAAGGCTTGCTAGGCTGCTCTGTCAGTGCTCCCTTGTATTCATTTCATGCTCCTCTCAATATCACAATGGAACTACTTCATTGTGTAATTTCCATGCATCTTCTTTTGCTCTCTTTTTTTCTCCTTTCCAATTCTAATACCTGCTTGCTATTGTATTAACAAAAGAATCAGGGAACCAATATATTTGCATAAAGGACATTTTAAATCCTAATGTCAAGGGTCATTAGTCATTTTTGTTGTTATGCCTATAAAGATCAATTTCTGCATGCAGAGACGGTGGGGTTAGGGATCTATTTCAGGAATAACTCAGATTAGCCTTCCACTTTAGGCAACTTGCTAGATGCAAATTGGAAAGAATACTAATTCAAAATAGTTCACATATATTTGAATTTTATGCATCTGATATCCATCACATTTGTTTTGAGAGCTTGTCTTGTCATAAATGTTTCCCACAAGTTATATTCCTTCCATTTTTGCACTCCCTTTTCCTTCAAACTTTAGTTTTCTCATTGCACATTTTTTCCTGAAAAATTACCTTAAAAGCTTTTTTTTTTCCCCTTAAATTGTAAAGCAGATAAACATATATCTGCTTATTTGAATTAGTTCTCAGGTTTTTTTCTGAAGGCAGAGATGTATTTGTTCTCAAATGAAATTAGACATTACTTAGTTAATCATGAAAAGGAGCTGCATGCATGAAAACTTGTGATTTACTATTATTACTGTGTTATTAATAATGACAACAAAGCCACAGAGGTCAGTTTTTCAATGGCATGAATGGTTATAGATTATGATGTTTTTAGTAATAATATATATATCTAAATTACTAAGTAGTAATAAATATTAACGTATTAAAACCCACAACTTTGCCTTTCTCAAGAAAGGTGTAGGGTGACCTGAAATGAGTTCATTGTTGGCTGGAACTTGGTAGTGTGGATTCCTCCAACACGCTGCTGGTAAAGGTTGACCTGACTTCAGGCATTTTCTGGTGGCTGTGGCTCAAAAGCAAATGGATGATCGTTGTCATGGGAGCTGATTAGTGCTGATTCAGTGCGATGTTTTGAGTGAAGGGGAAAGTTTCAGCACAACGTTTGGTGTTATAGAATAGTTTGTGTTGAAAGGGACCTTACAGCTCATCCAGTTCCAACCTCCTGCCACGGGCAAGGACACCTTCCACTAGACCAGGTTGCTCCAAACCCCGTCCAGCCTGGCCTTGAACACTGTCATTGATGGGGCAGCCGCAGCTTCTCTGGGCAACCTGTGCCAGGGCCTCACCACACTTTCAGTGAAGAGTTTTTTCTTTAATGTAAATCTCCCCTCTGTCAGATTAAAGCCGTTCCTCCTTGTCCTGTCACTTGATGTCATTGTAGTGAGCTCCTCTCCAGATTTCTTGTCTGTCCTTTTAGACACTGGAATCTGCTCTAAGGTCTCCCCAGAGCCTTCTCTTCTCCAGACTAAGCAACCTTCACCTTGGAGCGTTACTCCTGTCATGGACCAAACCTTTCCATTTTTTAATGTGTTGGAACTCAGGGTGGAAGTACGCTGAGGCTGTGTGCAGAGCCTTTGATTTCTTTGCAAGTAGAGAAGTTGGTATTCTTCAGTTTGCTTATATTTAGGGCTGAAAAAAGAGAAACTGTTTTAAAGGAAAGCTTATGCACATTGGGTATATGTGTCTCAAAGAATACATATTTACATTTAAATTTTCATATAACTTAAAAATCTAACAAGGGGGGAGAGAGAAGCATGTAAGCCGGAAATCTAGTAAGTGTTTGAGTTGAGTATCTGCTATAGTGTAAGCTATCAGTGGGAAATAATGTATTGAGCATTAATTGACCTTAATTGCTCATGAAAAATCACAGTACATTCTTTTCAAGCTATATTGACTGCTGACTGAAGTTCGCTAAACATGAAAGGCAGAAGTGATTTTATAGGTAAGCAATGACATTTTACTTTGGTCATTTAAAGAAAAAAAGGTTGAATGTAATACTCTGCAATGCCTTGCTGTGGAGTGGGTTAGCATCTGTGTGTAGTGGCCCATGATTGATTTGTTTTATAGAGATTACAATATACACATTTATCTTTACATAAGGTAGTACGGTTTTGCTTACTGGGTACACAAGCACATAACAAAGGATCTGATACACTTAGTACCATTTTGTTTTCTATTGTATATAAAAGCATGTTATGCCTAATGTACTTAGTAGTATGAAGAGCAAGAAATAGTATAGAACTATACATAAAACCATACACTTTATGTGGAAATGAAGTGCAAGTGTTATTTTGGTTAAAATTGGTAGAAGTTAAAAAGAGAAATAATATGAATGCATAGCTGTGATTTATGGAATGTATGTTTAATAATCCACTATCAGACCTCAACATTTTAATTGCTAATTTGGGGAGAGTGAGAAAGTGATAATACTAGTATGAACATGCTGTTCATACTAAATAAATTGGGAGTGCATTGCATTTGCTTACTCTTTAATGAAAGAAGCCAATGTCCTTGAGAAGTAGCAAAGCCTTGCTTTGGTGTGTGATCCAGTATACTTCATGGAGATAGCAGAACTTAGTTATTCTAGTTTGCAAAAAAATATGGAAAGCTACTTTCCCCTTTTGTTTAATTCTACTGCATGGCAAATTTCTTATTTTGTAGTAACAAAGCATCATTCCTATCCCCTTATTGCAGTTCTCTTTAACAATATCCATCTAAAGAGGTTTCCTCTTGGAGAATTTTGTAGTCTCCTTACAAATGGCTGCTCTCAGATCCTGTTGTATATAAAGACCATTGGTATAAACTCCTGTTGTTTGATAGAGCCAAGCATGGTGATAATAAACTAATTGAAATGCTAACTAATTGTAGCTTATTCTAATGTCATAGTGGTTTATTAAGAGAGGGCCTAACTGCATTGTGGTTCTGTGAATGTCAGGACTTTGGCTTAGAAGGATAGAGGAACTTCCTGTTCTCTTCAGATGCTGAACAAGAATAAACCCATCAGATTGTGCTAATACTTGACATTTTTCTTCCTGAGCTAGAGGACTCTTATCTGGCTCTTAGGAAATACATCTGCCTTCATATAGGCTGAAGCATAGGAAGACTCTTCATATTGATTATGCTTTTTTCTTCCTTGAGGAAGAGAAAATCATAAATTTTCCCCTTTATTTACTGCTTGGAGATCTAGAGTTTTCAGAATTTCCCCTTCCAGAGGATTCTTCAGAGCACTTCTGGGAATGCATAGCTAATCACATCAGTAGTGTTTCTGCAGTAAGTGTGATGTAAATAGTAGCACACATAGAAGTTCTAGTCACTTAAAAGTGACAACAAAACAAGTCAGAAAAGTAAAATTCCACATTATGCTCAGTTTGCAAATACAGCTTTTTTCTTAAGTCAGTGGCTTTTGGTTAATTTGTTTGTGAACTTTGGATCAAACCAAAAATGATTTCCCTTTCCATTTGATCTTTCCTCCTGTAAAGAGTGTTTCTTTCCCTATCACTGGTAATCTTTATGTGGTTTTATATACATCCTACCCTGTTTGAGCAAAGTCCAGTGCTGCTTAGGAAAATTTTATCAGCATCAGGATAATCTTCAGAGAAGGAATCAAGCAATTAATTTTTTCAAGGTAATATCAGCATCTCTGACCAGATATTACATTACGATGTGTAGCAAAATTTCAAAGTTAATTTAGACTATATGAAGTAAAGTCGTCCTTTTTCAAATGCATGAGAAGAGATGATTAAATTCCAGATTCCAATGTAAATTAGCTTCTAAACATAGAGGTTTGCAGCTTGAATTGAATCGAAGTGTGTTTCTGAGGTTCAGAGTGTTAACTGTTTGCTGATGGCTTTGCTCGATTCATTTCTGGAAATATCTCGCTGGGGTTGTCCAATTCACAGTATATAATGGATTAATGGTTTGGAACTTTGTCTATAATTCTTTGGCTTTATGTTTCAACAGTTCATAAACTCTTAATATCCTTTTTTCCCCTCTTGAATTCATTAAGAAAATACTATAAAGGAAAGCTAGTCCTTTCTTGATATTTTAATATTTAGAAAAATGCATCATTATATCAATATTCCAAACCACCCTAATGTAATAACGTAAGGGCTTCAGGGAAGGAATAAGACAGGTGTCTGTGTGTTCTTGAGTCTCTTCTGTTAAGAAGAGCTAAAATGGGAAAAAATCATCAAATGCCTGAGGGATAAGGTGATTACCTGTTGTCTTAGAAAGCCAGTATGTCTTTCCTTTGTACCCCTTGCCAATGGTACAATGCTCATACCTTGGATGTGACATCTGCTTGAATACAGAGAAGAGCAACCATCAGTTTTATTCTTTGAGTTACTTCATTAACTTTTAATATTAATCCTAGTTGTAAAATATCTTCTGTAAGCACTTTGATTCCAGTATTTTGAGCTGGATGCAGCTTGTTTTGTCCACGTTTCTTGCCATCGGCTGCTCTCTTGAGATTTAGAAGAGTGATTCTGTATTATTGTATGCACAAAGAATGCTTCTTTCTTCCTGATGCAGTGGTTTCCCTCTCTATGCTCCTGCTTTTGTTAGTCCTTACTTTGTTTTCATATTCAACATTTCTGTTTTAGTTTAGTTGGCTTAGAAGATGCGAAATATGCTTCTTCATGAGAGCAGTGGTGCGTCTATGACAACATTCCGTCTGACAGCAGCAGTTTTTGAGATGCATTTTAGGGAAAGTACCTGGTCTTTGTAGGTAAACCATCCTCCTTGTCCTCCAGGCACCTGCAGCAGTCATCTTTGATCTTTGCCTAGCAGATCGACTTTAAATAATTAAAGCAATTTCTAATAATTTAAAGTTTATCTTTTCAAATTCTAATACACCTTGAGTCTTTCCAGTTCTTTGGTGCCGTGTTTTCTCAGTGTTAACATACAACTTTTCTGCTGATTAGTCTCCTGTGAACTTTGTTTTATTGGTCTGCGCTCTCTGCTTGCTTGTAGCGTGTTTCCTACCCTTTCAGATGATGCATAAGGCGGTGGAGTTAAAGTAGGGCCACCAAACCCCTAAATCTAAATGAATGCTTTTATGATGTGGGTGAGTGAGAGGCAATGGGTGAATTCTGAAATAGGAAAAAAATGGCAGGAAAAAATGTTCAATTTAATTGTTCCCTTTGGGTCACCGTCAAGGTAAAAACTTGTTAAGCATAGAATGTGTAACCTGCATTCCTGTGCAAGGTTTACTTCATTGGTAGAAGATATTTACTAGCTCATGAGTATTAATAAACATTTGGAAACATATTTGACATTCTACTTTTCATGTTCATTACTGTTCCTGACCTTTTTCTTAATAAAAAGTATTCAGTGGCTTCTCTGATCTTCGTTTTCATTTCTGGAAATTATACTTTGGCAAAGAATCTATATCATTAAGAAACTGAGAGGAAAAAAAACCCCACAAGCTAGGCATGTATTTCTAGTTGCAAATTAATAGTAATATATTTATCCACATTCTCTGTTCAGACATATTTATATTTCACCAAGTAATTTTTACTCTTTGCAAAAAGCTTCTTATCTTTTTCTGGTTTTTCCCCTTCTTGAAACTGAACTGCTGGGAAGCAATGTGAATAATTGATACCTTTTATTGCTCATTGTTCATTGCTCTTGCATATAGAAAAAAATTTCTTTTATGTTTTCCTCTCGTGTGTACTAACTGGCTTCAGGCATGCAAAAACGTAGCTATGGAGACTTCCATATCTGAGGAGGTTTCTCATTTTTGGGCTAGCTTTGTAATTAACGAGTCACCAAGCACTAGTAAGGTAGTAGTAGAGCTGAGGTGAAACATATTCCGCTAAACCCATATTAATGAGTGAAATTACTCTAGAGCTTAACTTGTCTTGATGTAAAATGGAAGTGCTAGGAAAAACAATTGCTGTTCCACTTTGCTTGGAAGATACAGCTGTTTCCCTTCGAAAATGTTTTAGAAGCTGTTAGAATTTAGATGTTACAAACTCCTGTGCTGGGAGCTAGTCAATATTTGAGGTTTATATCCAGCACAGATTTGATGTCAGGTGAAGTATAAAGTAGGACATTGCAATTCTTTTTGAATGTATTGATGCTAGTTCTGGTTCCAGAGAAATTAATCTGAAAAGAACAAGGAATTAATTTTACAGGCCAGCTTGAGACATTCCCGCTAGAACCTGTGCAATGAAGGTTTTGCAGGCTGCTGTCACGGTTTTTTAAATACATTTTAACTTCCCTTTGTCACAAAGGTACCCTGATGCTTTGTAATTTCATGTGAAGCTGTGTAGCCTTGCAAGCAGGATGGGGAAGAGGGTGTGATATCATCTAAATTCTGTCTCCAGTTTTGTCACTTTTAAGACTTGCCATGTTACTTATCCTTCTGTCCCCTTTCAGTGAAAAAAGGGATAATGGTGCCAGCTTAATATTGCAAAGTGTTTTCAAGATGAGAAAAACCTAGTGTATGACACTGCTGTTGTAAACATGTTACTGGTAAACTTCAGTTCTGAAAACTTCCAGCTGCGAAGAGGGAACGTTCACAAATCTTTATCTCGCATGCAAAACTTGAGTGGGGGACAGAAACATACCTTGGGACGCTTAATGAGAGCTCTCTTTAAAAAGTGCTGCTACCACAAGAGCAGAGTGATCTCTCATCATATCACAGTGAATTAGCAACTGCTCCATTTTTGCCATAATGCTCTTTAATTTTTAATGATAGGCTAAAGGTTTTTGAGAAGCTAGTCTTTATGTGGAGTTATGCAAGTTGGGAAGTCTGGGATTAATTGATCATGTGGGGGTTTAGTTTGTTTAAGGAGAAAATAAAGGGATTTGAAATGAAGTTGAAGGCACTTGATGGTGGTTACTCCCTGGTTTGCTTTTGTGTCTGCTGTTCTGTTTCCACCTAAAGCAGTGATACAAAGTTTGGCTTTTAATGCCAAGTGGTATATTCAGGAAATGAGAGCGGCCTTTCATTTCATGGATATGTTTCTTTTTTTAGTTCAGAGAAATGGTTTGCCTATGAAGTGGAGAGAATGTGTGAGTGGCGCTTATCCACACCTGTGAGTTCCAATGTAACAGCAACATCTGAATAACTAAGGTTCAATACCGTAGAGAAAATATTAACATGTTTGTTCAGTGTTTTTTCTAGATCCTGCTATAGATCAGATTGTGGCAGTTGAGGACTGTGATTTGAGGTAAGGTAGCAAAATTCTGTGGGCATTTGTGGTCTTTGAGCCATTCAAGTGCTTTCTGCAGTGACTTGTCTTTTCCCCTATACACATTGTTTTAAGTAATACACTTCTAGAGGAGAGTGAAATAGAAGCATAAAATATAAAACCATTTAAAGTTTCACTTGGTAAACACCTCACTTGGTAAACTGTCATTTGGTGAATACACCTCAAGAAGTGGCATACTTCTGTAAAATATTATCCCAAACATTAACAGAAAACAGAAGAAAAGACATAACTACTGTAGAATGACGTCTTTGCAGCAGGAAAGAAGTTTGACATAACACTTTAGGTGATTCCTGAAGTGGTAGAAATGTAATCCAAGTTAAGTGTATTGATGTAGTCATATAATAATATATATATTATTTTTGAAGACAGCAGAATTCACATGGTGCTATTTTGTATATGATATCCTTTGAGTAACTTTTTCTGTTTTATACTTCGTGCTGCCAGTCTCAGTATTGTAAGTTGTTTTTCAAACGATGCATTCTCAAATACATAGACATGGAGAACTTCAGAGCTGTCTATCCTGGTTTGTACTGTTGTTTTTTGTTGTGAAAATGAAGTTGTGGTAAATACCAAGTTAGTGAGCTAGAGTGTTTCATGGTATTTGTACTTGTGTTCAATGCCTGCTGACAAACTTTGTTAGAATCAATTTAAAGAGTAGAAAGCAGAAACTTTGGAATGAGTTGTTTTATGCTACAGTTAGGTCTTGTTTTCCTCCACTTTGACTTTGTGGGACAACTAAGTAAAACCCAAATACTCAACTATGTTGCAGTGGAAATAAAAGGCACATGCACACAAAGGCGAATTAACAAACTTTATATAGCATAAGCACAATGTTATCCTCACCACACAAAGAATCAGGTTTTATTATGTCCTAGACTTCACTAGATCATTCTTGTCATGGAAACACAGTGCTGTTATCAACACAGCATTCCCTACCCTGCTTTCCAGGACATCTCAAGTTCATTATTCTGTGTTAAGATACTTAGAAGCTAAATTGAGCAACGCCATTTCATTATAAAATATAATGATTGGAAAGAGGGCAAATGGTTATATCCTGAATCTTGTTTATCAGCAATTGCATATGCATATGCAAAGTGGAATGCTAATTACATTCTGCATAACAGTGTAGTAGTTTTATCAATGCTGTTTAGCTGCATAATGCACACAGCCCAAACTATGGTACAGCAATAAAAACAATCCATGTAATTTGCTATTAACCTACAAAATGGAATTATATGAGTATTTTCAGAACAAGTGGTTAATTACAAGCATCATTTGCCTATTACCCTATGTTGCTGCTGTATTTATTTGTTGACATTGATTAGAATTCTTTTGTGGAGAATTCGTCATGGTGGGACATGCCAGGAGGCCAGTGTCAGACTGTCTGGATGGTGGCCCAGATGTCTCCCTTCTTCAGGATCCAGCCTTAAGCTGGTGATGAAGGTGGTGTGGGTTTCCGAGTAGTTTTGGGTTTTGGCTCTTTTAGAGGGTAAGTAGAGAGAAGGTGGAAGAGACAATGTGATGTTGCTTTTTCTCATGCAGAAGACTAGTGTTGTTTCATCCTTTTTCTAGCTATAAAACAGATTAGGTCTAAAAACGGTGATTTACGAAAGCTCTTTTCTCTTTTGTGTCTTTCAAGAAGAATTTCGCTGTCATAAAGGCACAGTGTCTCTGACAGTGCAGTAATTCAGCCCTTGACTCACATAGGGTGGTTTTTATGCCTGCTTTTGTAGGAGGAGCAAAATGGAAGTGGACTGTGAAAACAGAATCAGTTGGCAAATATAAGATGAGGCTTAATTATCCAGTCACTGTGTGTTTATTAGGAAAAGAAGATAGGTGGTAGTTAAATATATCTGAAAGACTTGCAGCAGAAAGCTCCCTCCCCCACTTCAATCATTGTCTTTACATAATAAACCAGGATAGAGAGATGAGAATTACTCATTCATGGCCAAGGCTTTGTTCTGCAAAGGTAGCTACAATCAGGTAATCGATATAATTGTTACTGCCAGATGTTATCTTGTCAAGGAAAAGTATCACTGATGAGGTTTCCTTCGTGGATAAGGAAAAAATTATTGCTAACTATAGGAAAAAACCCCTTAAGTTTTAAGGCAGAAGTTCAGATGTGTTGCTATCTCTTGAATAGAAGTGGCAAGTCGTATCTTTGAATGTTTGTGTCTGCCTTTGAGCAGACATTGCTTTCACTGTAACCTCAAATTTCCCATTGTTGTCTAGTTTTTATTAAACTTGCTGGCATTCCCTTTTGATCACCACCTTTGGTAAGCTCCAGTAAGGCCATGAGAACAACAAGCAAGTTTTCTTTTCATCTTTTACCGTTAAGTGGTTCAGTATCTTTCTATTGTAAAACTACATTGTGTTGACAATAGGCTTCTAACCCAAATAACAGTTTGCTCAGAGAAAGCTGAGCACCTAAATTATCTAGCTGCTTGCACATCTGTCTCTTTGATAACTGAATGCTAGATGCCTGAAGTTAAATGGGGTATATCTGAGCTACCTGCGTTTCTCTCACTCCTGTTGTCTTTGGATTGAACAGTCATAGCCTGTTAGACTTTCCATCTCCACCTGTCCAGGCCTTAAGTTGATATCATTTGATTCCTATGTCATGGCTGTTTCTAGGGATTTGGAAATCTTAGTGTAAACCAGAACTGCTTAGCAGGTCTGATGAGGTATTGCTTACTGCAGTTCTCATTTGATACCTAGAAAGTAGAGTACAGAAACACCGACATAACCTGTTAGCAGAAGTAGGAGAAGAAAATGATAGATAAAAAGTTGCGTGCATCAACTTAAACTAAAGGGTAAAATCCAGTTCACCTTTGCTACTCTTCCCTGTTCTTTAACTATTCTAAAATACTATCACTTCTTCTCTGGTCTAAGGCTTTTCCTTTCCTTTGTTTTATGTAGAAAGCTGTGGTTTTGGTTGGATATTTCAGAGATAAACAATTAGCTGAATGTGATGCCTTAAACTGCATTCATGTTTTGCTTACAGTCATATGTTTACTGTCTATGTCCATAGTACAGTACATCTCTCTGCAAGAGTAATATGCAGAAGCATAGATAAGGACCCATAGTCTTAATAGTGCTTTCTCTAGTGGCGGTCATAGGTTTGCTGTTGATGTCAGCTCCCTCTCAGTGAAGTTAGTCAGCGATGATGCTGGGTATTTTAATTCTTTGTCTGTATTCTTGCCTCTTGATCATTTACTAATCATTTTTCTCCTTATTTGTCATCATAGAGAAGAATTGCAGTAGCCTGGTGATTTCAGTTGCTTCACTTGGGAAGTATATATTTGAGGGGAAGGTGAGCAACGTACTGGAAACGCTGCCCCTGCTTTGCTCTTGATTCTTACCAAATCTAACATGTAATTGTGCTGAAGTTGTACTTCACTTGACTCAGAATTTCGTTAACTTGATTGAAGTGGCTTTGTTTTTCCACTCTACTTTTTCTAATAAACGGAATGGAGATTGTTGCTATTGAAATATGTGCACTTTCTGTTAAACCATATGAACCTGCAAATGTCTTAGCTAAGATTTGAAAATTTGGACGTTAAGGGAAATCAGGGAAAGGGTACTGGGTGATCAACAGAAAGCTTATCCAATTCAGTCTCATAGTTAAGCTTATTACGCATCAGGTCCGCTTCTTTGGAAACAGACACTGCAATTTCTTTTCATCTCCTGTGGCTGTAGACGCACAGAGTATGTGCATTAACCAAGAAAATGGTCTGTATTCAGTTTGAGTTTAATGCAGATTTTTTTAATGTTACTACGTGTGTCTTCATATCCTTCTCTTAGCATCTCACCACCTTTTTCCTTCCCTTTCCAGAAGCACATGTGTTCTTATGTTGCATAATTTTCCTAATTTCCTGACACACTGTAGTGGAGGGCAAAACTTTCATCTGCGCTTTCTGGTGGCTTCCATGAATGAATGCTAGAATATCTGCATGGTCTCACTTTGTGAATAGGCTGTGGGGTGACATGGGGGGTTTGTATACTTTCTAGCCCAAGGTTGCAGCAACATAATTATTAACTGCTTAGGCCCAGGGTGCTTGTATATTACTGATTTTTCACTTTGCGGAAAAGACACTGGTATTGTATTTAAGAAAGAGGACTTGAAGTACTGTCTTAGAACAGTGGGACCGCAATTGACAGAGAAGAAAGATTAATACTAGCTACATCTAACTATTTGCTATTCCGTCTTAACGTTTCATTAACATTGTAAGGTTGTTCTGCACTTGGTTTCCTAGGGAATATGAAGCTTAATGTTGAAAGCCTCCTATTCAGGCAGTTCTGTCCTCTGGAGAGCTTAGGAACTGCTTCTTTACAGGACTGACTCCTTTCAGGATTCCTGTTGTTGGCCTTGTGCTAATTAGTCAAACAAAACTTGCTTTTCCTTCAGCAGACATCAAAGGCAGTTTTGCCTAATTGATTTTTTTTGAGGATTTGGCCTGGAACTAGAGATGACCACTTGGAAAGGAAGAGCTCTTTGAATGTCATCAGGGCTGTCCTGCATTAGGCCAGCCTGAAGAAATGAGAAAGGAATTCCAAATGGATGTACCAGAAATTATTAATATTAAACATTTATTAACTGAAGTTCCAATGTCGAACTAGTCTGATATTTCTACTTGGGCTGCTCAGTAAATCTGTGAGACGTAATTTCAGTTCCAGAGAATGCATTTGTCAAAATGTGGAGAAGGTAACCACCAAAAGCAGGTGTTCGAGAATTCTTTTTAGTCTTTTACCTTGTTCTTAATTTTACTAAGTGTTTTACCCTACAGGTTGAAATCCAGCATCCAGACAGTGCTCTGAAAATGCCAATAGAAAATTTTTGTTGCAGGTTTTTGATCTGAAAAGAATTCAGAATCTGTCAAATATAGGCAGCTTAGTATTTTTGTTCCATCACTGCCACTTGCTGATATTGGTAATGTTTGTGTCCTTGTTCCTTATGCCTAGCTGATAATTTATCTTTGCATTAATGTGAATTTGCATTTCTCTGTGCATGCAATGTCTAAGATTGCTGTGCTGCTGAAGGACTGTTGCATTTCTGAAGAGAAGAAATTGGATGATGCATGGGGGTGATTCAGTTCTGTTAGGGGGCTGTGCAGAATCATAATCCTAAACCATGTAGAGGCAAAAGCATTGGATCCATTTTAAAAAGTGCTTTCTGAAGTGCTGAGCATCTGTTCTCTCTGTTAAATAGTACTTTTACAAATTTAGTTCATAATGTATTTTAAGTGATGATTGTATTCTTAAATCATGATCTCAGAAGAATGAGGGATGAAGTCCACTGTATTTGGGGCAAAATTTGTAGCCCAAGTTACACAATACTATAGTCTTTTATTGCAGGATCCTCAACCTGAATGATTTTGTTTTAAAGAAATGTTACCAGACTAATTTGGAAGTATGGCAAGGGCTTCCTGCTGGTCTTTGATTTAGGACTTGATGTTGATACAACTTTGAACAAACAATGTGTATATTCTTTGCCTCCCTTTCACCTGTTTCTGAAGCTGAGGTGATAGTAGTAGTTATTCTTCCCTCTTCCCAAACAACAAGCTTACAATCACGATAGCCTCAGGAGTTTAGAATAATAAAATTCTTTGGCATGTAGGTAAATACTGATTTTTGGCATCTCAAGTCTGGGAAAAAAATAATGCTGAGGTGTCAGTTCCCTTCCTTTCCTTGGAATCTCACTTAGCTGCCTCAGTGGAAGCCACGTGTCTCCGAGCAGCTGATTCTGAACTTCTGCCCAAGTAGAAGAGCATGGGCTTGTGCTTTGTGGCAGCTTTGAGTCAATTTATACCTCCTTATTTCCAGCAGTTAAATGTCATTAAAAGATTGGCAAATTATATTGACTAGTTTGTTAAAATTACTATCCAATATAAGTATTTGCGCTTGCAAGTTGTTACAGAAAGAATGAGCTGTGTTTACTGTTTAAGTAATGGCAATTTTAAAATAAGTTGACTCTTCGTGTTCTTGATTATTGCTGCTTGTATTAGGCAGCATTAAGCTATTCGTGTTTCAGATGTTGTCTTATAGATAATTTCAGGGAATGTTCTACAATAGACATCAATTGGCCATGACCCCACAAAGTTATTGAATAAGAATCTTTCAGTTTTAAAGAGCTAACTTTCTCAGCTCAGTTTGATTTTGATGTCTGAGCAGCTACAGGCTTTAAAGCAGCTGTCAATGACTAAAGTGTTCTGATTTGACTTGCCACTTTCTAATTACTGACACATGAAAAACGCAGCAAAGGAAGCAATCCAGAACTGGAAGCTTGTGCGGAATTGCAGGAGTTCGATCTTACTGGTAAAACTGAGATGTGGTGAGGTAATCTCTTTCCTGGAGATGCATAATGTATGGATACAGGATGAACAGACTGGGAAAGGGAGGGAGGAGAGAGTGCGTCCTATAGAGTGGAGTGGTCTGAACGCAAGGAGTTCTGCTTTTAAATAGGTCATGAGCAGTTGAGGACACCTCAGGTGCACAAAAAAACTAGTGTTATTCTGTGCCTTGGTAGAAATGGTATTTGACATATGTGAGGTCACACTGCATAGAGTAGTGGGATTAATTTCTGCTAATATACAGGATTTTTTACATTGGAGATATGTAGATTTGTAGATTTGCAGATTGTGTCAACCAACATGGCAGGATTTCTGACTATAAGGACAGAATAGAAAGACAAATGGGTGCAATGCATGTAACGTATCTGGACTTCAGAAACTTCACTTTCAACAGCAATATGAAAGAATAGAACACTCATTGATGGGCAGGAAAGAACAAATTATCATTATATGAGAGTAAGGGTATAGATGGATCAAATCCTGAAACATAAGTTGCTAAAAGAGACCATGGATCTACATGTATATTTCTCTGATTAGTAAAAAAGATGAGAAGAAGGATAATCTGTAATCTGGAATACAGCAAGCTGGAAATAAAATAGATTTTTTGCATGTTCTTTAGTAATGACATACACTTGCTTTATTGAAAAAAACAAACCAGGAGAATAGGTAAAAGTGTGGCTGGTGTTTAAAAGAAATCATGGCCCTGCCGGATCATAAAGAACTGTTCAAGAGCAATTCATCCTTGGGCAATTACCTCTGTCATCCAGCCAAGGTCAGAGGCACATTTGCTTAATAGCTACATCAAAGACAGAAGCATAAGTTAAAAGAATACCATAACTCTCAGTCAATTTGGGCAGAAAATGGGGAAAAAAGTGCAGCTTGTAGGATCTCCCTTGGCCTTTTCAGTTCTTGGGTAAGGCTTTTGTGGTGTTTTCTGTAGTAATTTTCATTGTTACTAATCCTCTCCCAAACTGCTTCCAGGAAAGTCGTATCTGGGTTGTTCTGGTGATGCCAAGATGCTGTAGCCAGTAAGCACACAGTTGGTGTATTGATAAGCCTGGGAGTAATCCAACTGAAATGAATTTGACTACTCGTAGTTGTCACTAAGTAATAGAGGAAACTTCTGTCCTCAGTAGCAGAACATTTCCAGTGTTGGAAGCACATACGCATGCCCTGGCAGTTGGAGTAGGCAACTGGTGCTGTCACACCCAGTATTTATACTTAAAGAGAAGCAGTAATTTTGTCTTAAGCACAAACATTTTAAAGGTTAAAATATAAGCTTAAAGATTTGAACGATGCCTTCTCTGTGTTCCACTGCCCAGAACCAGAAACCCTTAGCACTGCTTTTATTGCAACTTACTTAATAAGTTATAAATAATTTTTCTCAATAGGTTTTTGCTTTGAAGTCTAACTCTCAAACTTTATACACTGCAGTACTATATTGTTACATTGGCAAACAATTGGCTGAGATAAGATACTGTGATTTTAGAGCTATGTGTTCTTGCCTACTTCAATAAACAAAGAAAAATAGCAACAGAAAATGTGACTGAAATAGGTGTGAATGATCTGAAGGCAAAATGATCCTGTTACCACATGAGAAACCTTTTATGTTGCATGGGACTATTGGGAATGCTGTGTCTGTCTACAGATTTCTAAGGGAAAAAAAAACGCCAATCATGTTAACTAATGTTTTGTGTTTCCTTACACTTGTCTATGTGTATTTGCCTTGTTTATCTGCTTTATCTGTTCAGTTTGGAGATGATTTGGGGCAGAGATCATGCTGCATTTTGTGTCTGGATGTGATGCAGTGACTCTAGACGCCTCTTTGAGCACTTAATGTAATGATGTTTAATCATACAGTACAAGTAGAGGCTTCTTCCTAGGCATAGACCCTTCCATTTTATGTTGCGTGACTTGGAGGGACCTAAGTTACTGGTTTATTTTGTGTTTGCTCTGAATTTGCAAATAGGTGGGGTTTAGGAGTTTTATGAACTTTATGAAGTAGAATGAGGTTTTACTTATTGTTTTTAGATTACAATGGAGATGATACAGGGATAGGAAGGAAGTGTGGTGATGGTAATCAAAGCTGTCAGCTCTTGTTACTGGAGCCCTCTTTGTATCAATTTTTAAAGTGTTTAATAAAACAGGGGGACTGTTTCTCCTCTTTCTAGTCTGTAGTCATCTAACTGCCAGGGGAAGATTCTTTTCATATACACTGCAGTAATGAGAAGAGAACAATAGATTCTCTTCTGCTGAAGGGTTCAGCATCTGGTAAGCGGGTTTCTTCTAGGCTGGAAAAGGAGATCAGCAGTAGGTAATGGTCTCTGTTTAAAACTCTCTGCGGACAGCTGGCAGCTTTTCCTGGGGCACTGATTATCTTCAGTGTGAATGTGGGGTCAAATTCTATGTGAACTTATTTCTGTAAATCAGACGCTGCTGTAATTTGATTTGCTTGTTTAAGGACTAAGATAATAATGGTCTGTTGGTTTTACTGCATATTCTCATTTTGTAATGCCTTATGTACGTATTAAAAATAACTGAGCTTGATTTTACGTGATGTTAGGAAATACGCTGCCATGCTTTCAAGCCTTTGAGGTTTATGTAGTGTACTAAGGGCGAAAGCAGTTCTGCTCCATTTCTGAAACGCGGTCCTTCCTGAGGACTGCAGAGTTAATACAGCCGCAGAGCACAGCAGATTAGCTTGGGAAACAAGCAACAAGGTTGCCCTGTACAATATTAATGGAAGCGATGAGGGCGCACCTCAGCCAGCTCAGGCTGTCTGGCTGCTGTGACTGTAGCAGGGAAAGGAACTCTGCAGTTCTCATGGATGAAAAATGAACTTTTTTCACTGTGATTCTGTAAGAGAAGATGTTGAGCGCAGGTGCCTCTGCAAAAATTAGCACTGACACCTTAGCAGGGAGAAATAGAAGTGTTTACAAGAAACATTTTACAGCTAATCAGAATGGAAAGCAGTTTCTAGGTCTGACACAGAGGAGTGGTCTGCTGACCATTTTTGTTCCTCCTTTTCCCATTTATGAAAGATTTTTTTCATCATATTGCACATCTGCAGCCTTCGTAACAAATTCTTGCCAGAGTACTCAGCATCACTGTGGTGGGTTGACCCTGGCTGGGTGTCAGGTCTCACTAAAGCTGCTGTATCGCTCCTCATCTGAACAGGGGAGAGAAAACAGTGTGAGAGGCTTGTGTGTCAGTGTAAAGACAGGAGGAGATCACTCAGTCATTACCATCACAGGCAAAACAAACTCAACTTGGGGAAATAAGTTCATTACCAATTCAATCAGAGTAGGATAATGAGGAATAAAACTAAATCTTACAAATGCCTTCCTCCTGACCCCTCACTTCTTCCCAGGCTTAACTTTACTCCCAATTCCTCTGCTTTTTCACCATGAGCAGTGCAAGAGCAGGGAATGGGGGTTGTGGTCAGTTCCTCCCAGCTTGTCTCTGCTGCTCTTTCCTCCTCGGGTGAGGATTCCTCACTCCTGCTTCAGCGTGGGTCCCCCATGGGGTCATAAGTCTTGCCAGCAAACCTGACAGTCTTGTGTCAGACTCCTCCATGTGGTGAAAGCAAACCTTCTCAATCCTTTCAGTCCAAAGGGATGGTTTCCATGGAGGTCGTGTTTGCCACTGAGCTGGTACTTGCATGCGAGCTGCTGGGACTAAGTCTTTAGGTATCAGCTTTGCCAGTTTCTGGAGAGTATTTGCTGTGACTTGTGGTTAAATCAGATGTAGGAGGCCAAGAAGTGCATCTTAGTGCGCATCTTTCCCCAACCCACAGGATTAGATTAAAACCAGAAATAACATTTAAAAAGCCATGTATTTTGAGTACTGCTTTAAGTATTGTGTCCCCCCCCGTATTAGGGTGAGCGTATGGAATAATAATTTCCCTGATTTCCCTCCCCAGAATCTTGAATTATGGAAAAATCAATATGAATTATATACATTTTTGTAACTGTTCCCTATTATAGAACAATAATTTGCACATGACTTAGAATATCACATAAGCCCAGAATGAAAGATAATTATGTGCATAAATGATATCATAAACAGGGAATGGATACATTAGAGGATTAGCCTCAAATGCAGTTCTGCATCCAAAGCTCAGGTCTGATACACCTGAATTTAAAAATTTGAATAAGCAGAAATTTATCCTCTCTGTTAGGGAACTTTGTTCCTTACTAATTCTCAGCAATGTAGAATTATATATTAAACTGAGCACATTCTCTACCATTTCTTGTTGCTTTTTGTCTTACTGCCTTCTAACAGATAAGATCAAGATTTGATCCTTGCCTAAAAGGCTGCTAATCTGTTTGCTCTTGATCTCTATACCTGTTGCCAGGAGCTCAGAATACTGATGAAGGCTGATAGTTTCTGGGTTGTTCTTTGCTTTGCTTTTCTATCCCTAAAGAGTACAGGGCCTCCTGCAAAGACAGCTCTTTTTATACTATCTGCTGTGGTAAAAATAAGCTGCATTTTAACAAGAATTGTGTTTTTAAACAAATGAAGACGTGCCCTGAGCAGAGGTATTTATACAGCAGTGTAATCATTATAATGGTTCTTTTCAGGCAAAGTGAGACATTTAAAATAAGGTCATTGCCTATTCAAATCTCTGGAATTGTTAGAGTGGGAGGCTAATGAAGTTCTATTTTAAATTCTCAAGTAGTGTGGGGTTTCTGTGTGTGTTAGAAGTCACCAGTCTTCGCTATTTCACCTACTAAATGTGGGTAAACCATTTTTCTGGGTCTTGGAAAACCTGCCTCACCGTTTACCAAAATGATATTTGGCATTGGCCAAATCATCTCTCACTCTTAGGCTTCTGTTTATAAGCCAATCTCTTAAGCTTATGGGTTTAGATGGCAAGTTGATTTTCCTTCCAGTGTTTATGCTAAAGGTGCTGCTTAGTGCTCCTGATTTGTCTAGGATCTTAGTTTTCCAGTAATGCTGAGAAATTACTACTTTTCCCCTCCACATTCTTGTGAACAGAGTGTAAAGAAAGTAGGATCCCCATAGTGTTCTGCTGGAGATGGCTCTCTGGACCAGAGGAATGTTTACTTTTCCCTCAAAACTGGATGTGTGTAGGTAGGTGACAAAAGAGCCTATAAACTCGTATTACTGCTAATCCCTCTAGCTGCAGATACTGACAGTTTTCTGTGCTGGTGTTAAAACTGCTGTGTCTTATCCCAAAGATGGCTATGTATCTGTTTCAATATGTTTTTTGTGTTGCAGTAGTTTCTATCAGGTGAAACTTAACTGGACTCTGTATGTAGGTTGGTTTTCTTATATGAAACTTGATTTTCCTTTTATACATTTTAGACTTGTTTTGGAATGCATTGGCTTACACAGGTCTGTAGGAGCTGCATCCACCTAACCAGAGGCAGGATGTGGTTAGTGTTTGCTACCATACCCTTGTAGGGAAGGCTTTTTCCAGAGTAACTTGGTTTTGAGATTCCTTTATTTGACTTTTGATAGACTTCACACCAGCCCTGTAGGATGTGGGTATGCATTTCAGAACTCGGCAGAAACACAATTTTACTGTTTCTCTTTTTTCCCTCAGCATCATACAGCTGTTGCTGTAATGGAATATAAGTGAGCATGCTTTGATCTACATTAAAGGTCCAAAAAATACTGCACTTTTCTGTTGGTTCTCAGTCTTCCTAAAATTTTCATAGGTTTTCTGTTTACAGTGGTGCTTGTATTTTAGACAGCATTAAAATTCATTGGAAGCTTCAACTCATCTTTGAGTGTTGTCTGGAATAGGAATAGCCTTTTTAAGGCAAAAAAAAAAGGCATAAGTGCATTTCTGAATTGATCTCCAAACTCCAAACCTATCATTTTCTAATGCCTAGACAGCCATTGTGATACACGGTGGTGGCAGCAGCCACTGAGAATTAAATGTGAATTTAGACTATGCTGTATGAATTCCATTGGGAATCTAATCATGGAAAAGACCACTGGAGGTGAAAGACCACTGCTTCATGTGCTGGTTTATACAACTCCCCAAGGAGTAATTAATTTTTCTGGTACTGGTGATGAGCAATCGTACCTAGTGGTAATTTGGTAGCTGGTAAGTTGATGGCATTCCAGACAATACAGCCATTAAACCATCTGCCTTGTTTAGTTTCACTTGAATAAGCTTTGCTGGGTTCAAACTAAATAATTTTGGAAGAAGACACTGAAGAGAGAAAAAGCCAAATGTTTGGTTACTTATTTACAACCCAAAATATTGCGCTTAGTTTTAAGTATTGTTTACACTGCAGTCAGCTTCTAAACTTTAGTTTTATACCTGATTGCAGATAAAGACGTATGTATGGTTACTGCTGACCGGGCTTCCAACAGTCATCCGAAACTCTTTCGAGTTGTATTTTGTAAGTAAATGTAAATCACTGTTTTTTCTGCTGGCTGTGGCAGACTTTTCTGGCGCTGAGAGTAGAGGCTGCATACCAAGTTATTAAAAAGGTGCAAAGATAATGGTTGATTAATGTGGGTTATTATGCAAGTTCTGGACCTGCATTCATAACAGAATCAAAGGTGTAGCAGGAGTTAAACTTGCATTTAATTTTAATTACAAATTACCTCATTTACTCAGTGTCCTACTACACCTGCCTGCTCAATGATCATTGTCATGACACCAAATGCACCAAAATGTCATGCAACAGCAGTAATATTGCTTAAAGGAACTATTTCCTAGTTTACAGGGGCAGGCTCCAGTGTGGTCACCTTAGTTTGGCTTCCATACTCACTGGACAAATCCATACTACTTCCCCAAATGAATTCACAACTGAATTGGATCTTTCAGAACGTTGTGTCCGTATACATTAAAAATTAGTCTTGATAGAAAATCAGTGCTCTTGGTAATTTATTCTTGTAATAAATTATCCTTAAGAGAAACACAATAAACAAAACATGGACTTAATTTCTAAACTGATCTTTTTTAATAGTGACTGTTTTCCGTCAACAAATGCTTTTGTACCTGTTTGTTTCTAGATGGTGAAGATCTGGGTGGCTTGTACCTAGTTTTGCATTCAGGACACTTCTCAAGCTTTGCTTCAATAAACAAGATAGGTGGAGTTCTGTGCCCTTTTGCAAAGCATGTTTTCTAATCATTTCTTGTTTGTCTTGCATGAATAATGTTCAGTATACCCCCCTGATTAACAAAATAATAAATTCTTGAATAGGGTCTTATTCCAGGTGTAGTTCAACATCTATTTGTGTGCTTTGGGATTTCCCTGTATGCACATCCATTGTTGATGCTAAACCTTCGCTGCAAGGTCTGTGAGAGTAATTGTAATGACCCCAGGTCTCATTTAAGCTGCTGATTCTCAGTGTTGTTCCTTGATATACAAATATGACGCCGTACTTTAAGCTTAGTGTTTAGCAGAGCCTCTATTCTTTGCTTGGTTTTCCCTGTCATCCCCTCATCTTGCTTAGCATCAGTGTCCTACTGTATTTTTAGAGCATTCTTGAGTCTGTTACGCACAAGTCTTACCTGTAATGATTTAAATTTTCTTTTAAATAGATGCTAGTATGGTGTTAAATGCCAGATTCTGCAGTGTTCAGCTAAAACTGTGATTCGTATTTATGGTTATTTATTGATGTGTATTAAAGATTAAAAAAACAATTGTGTATTTAATTTAGACTTTTATAATTGCAGTTTCTTAATGAAAATATTCTGTGCTGCTGAGTGGGTTTTGGAAACGTAATTTTGCTGATGTAGCCTTTTTTATCAGTCAAGCTTTCAAATACATTTAAGAAAAACAGCTAGATTCCAGATAGCTAACTTTTTTTTCCATAAATCCATCTTGCATGACATTAGTTTTACTTTAATTGCTTATTAGTGAAGTGTATATCAACCATTCCAGTATTTAGCTGATTTCAGGCTAACAAGAATATAATTGCCTGTCTTTTGCCCTATTTAGGGATTTTGGTTTTCCTTGCTTGTTTTTCAAAGCTGAGTAATGTAATCTTTTCCTGACATTCCTGATGCTGATTGCCTCACTGTCTCCAAATTCTGGGAGGCAAGATAGCCAGATCTGTTTAATTTCAGCAACTGCTGATTAATTTTCTCTCCCTAATTAGTGTTGCAACTGCATCATCTGGCTTTTTCCTGAAGACTAATACTTAGTGAATACTTTTGGGTTTGGGTTTGGTTTTTTTCCTGTATTATTATTTCTATTAATATTTCTGCGACAAACCGTGGAGATACGCAGAACACTTACAAATGCTCTGTTCTTAATGAAGTCTTTCTTAGTGTCCTGTACTCTGCTGGCCATTCATTTGTCTACGTTATTCTTTTTTACCTGGTTATTTATGCAGTTTATTAGTTGTGACTCATGTATTGCTGGGAATGGCTTTATGTTCTTCCATTTGCTACGTATCTTTCATGGTCATCTAAACCATGTTAGTTTGTCTTTTTTTAAATCAATCTGACCTAATTTCTCTATGAATTATGACTTTCTGTGAGCTTGCAACATGTTCTTAAGCAGTGCCTGATTTTTAGACACCCCCGATCACCAGCTCTCAACAGACTTCCATAATGAACAATTCACACTGTTTTGTTATTCAGGTTTCCTTACTCAGTTTACTGAAGATTTACTTAGTTAACTCCTCTTGTATATGAACATTTTTCTGCTGCAAAACCAATGTAAAATGTGTTAGCTGTAACAGTGTAAGTATATTCACTGCTGAAAGTTAATCAGATGACACAAAAAATTAACTAGTATCATCTTTGGGTTACTTATGATTGCAGAAGTTGTTCTTTGCCTCAAGTTCAAATAAATTGTGCAGATAGACAATGAGTTAATGGAATAAATTAGAAGGGGTTTACTGGTAGATGCCCTTTATACATCAGAGGAATGTCAGAGTGCTGTATTATACCACTCAAGAATTAAATTGTCTAGTTTCTGTGTTACTTCATGTTACTGTTTTGATATATTCATGTTGAAGGAATAGGATGAACCTTGAGTATGTGTTCTTGAATGGAGTAGGTATGTCTATTTATGATCTTCTTTGCATTCCTCTTCAAGTTTGGGGGACTTTGTTACTAAAATTAGTTAAATGTGGTTCATACACTAGTCCTATGTCTGGGAAATCCGTACCATTGACTGATGAAATAGGCAAATAGGCTGTAAGTTCTTTGAAGTAGTGAAATAAATTATGGAAGGTTTCCCTGGTTTAACTCTGTGTAAGTGAATTGGCACCAAATGACAGCAGGCTGTCTACAATATAGATGTGATATGTAGGATTTCTGAGAATGAGTAAGTCAGTTCTGGTGTGATGGGAATTTTTCTTCCTGTGAAATGCTTTGTATTGTGCCTTTATTAAATAAAACCAAAATAAGCTGAGAAATTAATTTAAAAGTGTTGATTCAGAAATAATGAAGTAGGGCAACACTTAGATCTAATGCATTCAACAATTGTATGTAAATATGTATTGCATTTAGGTGTAGCCGGTTATTTACATATTATAATCTCTACAGTGTAATAGTTTTAAATGTCTTTAAATTAAAAGTGCTGCTGAGGTTTGGTTGCTGATTGGAGGTAATACTTCACTGGTGATTGGAAAGTAAATTCCTCTGGGGAAATCAATATTTGTCATGTCAGATTCTATACCTTAGCTTGCTGGGGAACAAGGCTGCCTCTGGGGAAGAACTGATCGTTCATATGCTGCTGTATTAGCAAGATCTATTTGCAGAATAAAGGATTGCTCACTCCAGATTCATCTATCATCCTGCTCTCTTCTTTCTTCTCCCTGAACACCCTGCACCAGGGTGGGTAAATTCTGCATTCTGAACTTGAGAAAGTAATAGCTCTGGCTTCTGGCACCTGGACTTGTTTCCTGTGTGCCCAATAAATGTTTATGTTCAGTAGGGACAAGCAATATGAGTGTATGGGAGAGATAAAGGGGATTGTAACAAGCTGGAGAAATGTGCTTTACTGAGGGTTTTCTCCAACATAGAAATAAATGTGTAACAAAACTGCCTTTTTTACCTCATGGTGTTGTGTGGGTACAGGGATATATACATGTGCACCAGTTGTTCCTTAATAAATGACATGCTAATAATATTCTCTGATTTGTCTTCTCCTGTGAAGTACAGTGCTCCAGATAATTCATCATGGATATGTTTCTTAAAATATAAAGTTGTTTTGCAATTTTAGCCCGCTTTTCCCTATGGACATGCAGCAATTGAAGAAAAAGACTTATCTTTCCAACCCGGTTCACTGTCCATCTGAGTAGGGTAGGCATGAGCGAAGTTCTCTTACTATGCCCTTCAAAAGTTCAGTGTTCACTGTGGGAGAATGTGGCTGCTCCCCACACTGTTTTTGAGTCTGAAATCACATTTCAAGAGATGTAACTTCTTCAGGGACTTCTTGTGAGATTGCGCGACTCTTTCATCCAAAGTTACTCTTCCCAGATTGCTTGTTCTGCAGATTAGCTTCTTCATCGGTAATGTAAAGATTCCCCAAAATGTACTCGCCTGCTTTAATAGTGCAGATGTCCAGGGCACAGGCACAAACTGGGAAGCTTCATCTGAGCAAATCAGGAGATGAAGTATCCCGTGCTGTACATTCTGAAGAGAGGCATATCAAAATACTTTGTAAAAGTAGTAATTCTGAGTATCAGCTGCAGCAATACAGATTAGCTATTGCTATGGCAACTCGTATACATTCTTCATACAATCACAGAATCACAGGATGGTTTGGGTTGGAAGAGGCCTTAAAGCTTCATCCAGTTCCAACCCCCTGCCATGGGCAGGGACACCTTCCAGTAGACCAGGTTGCTCAAAGGCCTTCATTTAAAACAATGAATTACAAAATGCAATTCCTACATCTTAGAGTTAAGCCCCAGTGAGTTGTTAAAACTAATTGAACTAATATGTATGAACATACACATGTCTGCAAACATTCTGTTTAATCAAATAGCAAATTATGAGTTATTTCTACCAGAGAGGAAAGTTTCTCCAGTATCATTGTGAGAGGCGAGTTGGGAGAACTTGATTACAACAACATGAAAGGAGCTTTACTCAGTGCACTTGTAAATACTTTCAGTGAAGGTGGGGTGGATACTTGTGTGTGCTTATCATGTAAAGAAGCAGTGGAAAGAGATTGGGAGAGGATGGAAAAAACACAGCTTTCCATGTTTCTGATCATTACAAGAAGCCAGTCTGGCAAGATGCCATCTAACAAGTTAAGGGTGTAATCCTAACCTAAGAGGGTGGCCCATAAGTCTCTGTTGAAAATCTGATGATTTCTTCAGTGCTCATTCATGATCTACCTCTTTCCCATACTGAAGAGCAAGTTCCTGAGATTGGTTGTAGAATGTCCATCCTTGGAGATTCAGCTGGCCAGTGATGGTTGAAATGACCTAGTGTTTGTCATGGTTACACTGTTGTCCCAAGGCTGGAGGTGACTCTTGCAGAGATTCCTCCCAGCCAACATTTCTAGATTGCATAGGAGTTCTATAAAAATAGCCACTGTTTCTCTCTGCACCTTTGACTTGCTGGTTGTGTAATGCTGAAGGGAGAGAGAAATGCACAGTTCAGCTGGTTATAAAGAAAAATATTAAATTATTCAAGTTTTAATATTAAAAATATTAATGTTTCTGCATTTGTGTATTTTTTCCTGTTTATTTAAATTTGGTTTCTTTGCAATGAAGTACTTCTTCAACAGAGAGGAAAAATGAAAAAGCTTTCTTATGGATTCCCCCCCGCTTTTCTCCAAAGGCTCATAAAGTGAGAAATGCATGTAGTTTTTATTAATTTTGTGATTAAATTACATCTTTGGGGTTTATTTCTTTTCTTTTTTTAGTAGAAAAGGTTGCATTATTTAAAAGACTTCTGATTCATGGATAAACATTTACTATTTCAAGATGCCGGAGCTGAAGTTTCTTACCTATATTTTCCCTTTCTTCCCATGACCAGATACTACGTGATCCTGTACTTAAGTGCATTCCAACAGACTTTTGAATAAGCCTTTCCTAAATAAGTGAAAGAAAATGAGAAAATTCCCAGGGAAATCCCTTGCTAGATAGCACAGCTGTCAGAGCATTTCAAGCTGGAGTAATTTTCATTAGCTTCTATCAGTGTTTTTGTTCAAAAGTCAAATAAAATGTTTGCTGAAGGCAAATACAGTTTTTTAGGGCGTATCTCAAACTTTGATGGTGTACCAATTTTTTTTTACTGTTTTACTGTTCAAACTGTAATGTCTCTACTTGTATCAACAATGAAGTTGTTAAATAAAAACTTAAGGAGCACGTGAAATGATGCACAGTAGCGTGAAAACCTCTGGGGACGTTCTGAAAGGAAAGTGAAATAGAAATGACTGTCCTTTCAAGTACGGAAAATATGCAGAGATGTTTGTCTTGATCGCTAGCTGAAAACGTGGCATATCACTGTGTAAGTTTGATTTGAGTCCTAATTAAATATTTAAAAGATGTTGGCTTTCTGTTGCCCTTTTGAGAAGAAGGAATATTCCAGGTACAACATCTTCCGGCTTTATATTACTATAAAAATTGTTCTAAATGGATAAGATTTGTTGACAAAGTGTAGTGAACTTGATGTCAGTTTGGGCAAAGAATTTTTTCTGAGTACTCTCTGAAAAGAGATATTTTAGCTGGAATATAATAGATTTCACTCAGCTTAGTGACATTGAGCATTGATTATTTGACACCGAAGAAATCAGTTGAAAGAGAATGTTACTTGCTTAAGGTTTTGTGCATTTTTGTCTGGGAAATCCACTTTATTTTTTCACATGATCAATAAATATGTGATCACTCCCAAATTATTTAGCACTCAAAAATATTGTTTTAACTTGAATGTGTTATGCTGCTGTAGTACTTGAGTTCTAGAAAACTTGTGGGATCTGGTTCTGGTCTTCTGTTGCTAGGTGTAACTCTTTGTTTTTAATGAGCAACTTACATGTCATCGAAATGGTATCAGGACTGGAGTCTACTGGCTTTGGTCAGACAGCAGGACTGTCTGCTCAGGGCTCTTTCTGTTATAGAAGGGCTGTTGCAGTGGTTATCACTGGAAAAACACTTGTATATAAACCCTCATAAGATGTTCCATTATCTGCTCCTACAAGGGGCAGAGGGGCATTTTTTGGAAGAGGAAGGCAGCGCTGGGGGAACATATTGGGGAGGTGTTATTTCTCCTTGATTCCCATGTGCACTTCTTAATTTCTGCCTGATTTATTTTCTCAGGAGCTGGCAAAGGGAACATGTCAGCTGCTGTTATTGTTGAGAATTAAAATTGAATGCCTGTGATAAAAATTGAAAGGACAGTCCCCTGATACGTTTTCCCTTCCCAAGTCTCTTATGGCAATACACAGTAAGTGTTAACAGAAGCAGCACATGGACCATTTCAAGCAATTGAAGAGAAAATTCAGTAGAAGCCCTGCTGGATTCACCAAGCCTAGGCAAGCTTCGTATTTCATTTTCCTAATGCAATTTTTTTAACCAAGCTTTGTTCATTACCACTTGTGCATGGAAATCAGAGATTCACAATGAGATCATAATTCATTCCCTGTATATAAATGTTACAAGTACAAAAAGCATGGAGAGAGCATTATTAAGAATGCAAAAGCAAGCAGAAAGAAGAGGGTGTTAACATTAAGGCTGGCATTGCAACCTAAATTCAGCTTCTCTTATGCTATGCATTATGATCAAGTCTGTAACTATAAGAACACACTTTTCCAGAAGACTTCTTTGTTAACTCAGCACGCAAGGTGGACAGTGCCCAGTTAATGACCAGCTATTCGCAATGTTGTTTTATCCTCAGTGTTTGACATGTGGCCCTAAGTTTTATTTTCAGACCCTGCTCAGGAGTCAGAATTATTAATTTCCTCACAGGCTTTTCTGTGCTGCTCATCACTGCTGTCTCCAAGTGCTTTACAGGTTTTAAATTAATCTCCACAAAACCCCAGTGAGGGATGCGGTATTATCTCTGTTTTACAGACGGGGAACTGACAGAGATTAAGGTCAGAAAAATTCACCAAATTTGGATGTACATTTTAAGACATAAGATTGGATTTTTAGAGCCCTTCAGATCCTATTGTATGTACTGAGTTCAGAAAACTTCCCTCTCTATTTCAGCTTCCGGTGTATTTTGCTTGTGTTTGTGTATCTTCCCCAGTACCTCGAGTGTGTAAACTTTACATGGCACTATGGATCATGAAGGGTACTTTGTGTAGTATCACATGGGAACCCTGAGTTTTCACTGGAAGAGGCAAAACTTCAGTGAATCACCTGCAGATGAGACAGCGGGGCCTGTTGAAAGCTGTAATACATGATTTTATTGCTAAAGACTATTTCTTAATGCTTGTATGTAAATTGGGATTGCAGAAACCATCTGAATTCACACCTTTGTCAATATGATTGATTTTTAGGATGGAGAAAGATTAATTGGGAGTATTGAAATTTGTGATCCAGTTAATTTGGGGAATGGATGTTAGCTGAGAAACCATATTGCCTGAAAGATAATACTATTTTTTTCTGTAATAAATATTGAGGATCTTTCCAAATGCACTTTCATTTATTTTCATAATTTCTTTCCTCTATGAAGATGTTCTGAGTATCTGAAGATTCATGAGCAAGTCTAGCAAAATCTGTTCCTCTGTTTAGGAAAACTTTAGTTGGTGATTTTTATGTGTTACGTCCATATTTTGTATAGTAATTACATTTTCATGTGCCTAATTTTACTTGTATTTTTTCCATTGACAGTTTATTTGTGCTAGTTCTTCTTTTAGTCTTGCTGGCTGCTAAAATGTTAGCATATATAATTCAAGATGTCACTGAAGGTCTTCATAGTTCTTTAAAATCAGCAGTATGGATGTGAACCAAGAGTAAATACAGTGATTTGTGAGTCTTTCTGTTAATTCCACAGAATTGTAATTTTGTGAGATTGACTGAGGAAAAAAGATTTTACTGTGTCCTTTTCAGGCAGTTCATGCTCTCCTAAGGCTCTGTGCTTTGTTTTCCTATCCATAAGGTGGATATTTCTACATAGTTTTCCAAAGTTCTTTGAAATCTTTAGCTGATAGTGATTAGAGAAGGGAAATGTTTGTGTTCAGTGTGGCTCTGCCTATCTGAACAGTGGCCATGTATGGTGGAATTGCCTAGCTAGTTACAGAAACAGTTTCTTTAAACACCTTTTTTAGTATTAGCCCATGTTGAGCTTGTCCCCTGGTTTCAGCTGGGATAGAGTTAATTTTCTTCCTTGTAGCTGGTACAGTGCTGTGTTTTGGCTTTAGTGTGAGAACGGTGCTGATAACGCACCGATGTTTTAGTTGTTGCTCAGTAGCACGCACTCTGGCCAAGGACTTCTCAGTCTCTCGTGCTTGGCCAGTGAGAAGGAGCACAAGAATCTGGGATGGAGCAGAGACAGGACGCCTGTCCCAAACTAGCCAAAGGGATATTCCATACCGCAGCACGTCATGCTCAGTGTATAGTAACTGGGGGAGTTGGCCGGGAGCCACTGACAGCTGCTCGGGTCAGGCTGGGAATCAGTCAGCAGGTGGTGAGCAATTGTATTGTGCATCCCTGGCATTTCTTGGGCTTTACTCCTCTCTTGCTTTTATTCTTCTTCTTATTATTATAATATTTAAGTTTCTTTATTTCAATTATTAAACTGTTTTTTACCCATGGGTTTTACCTTATTCTGACGCTTTTCTCTAGCCCACTGGGGGGGTGTGTTGGGGCGGGGAGTGAGCGAGTGAGGGACTGTGTAGTACTTAGTTGCCAGTTGGGCTTAAACCATGGCAGCTTGTTATTAGACTGCATTCTTCATACTGTGCCAAGTGCAGAGATTTTGTGGAACTGGGAGAATACTCTATGTGAAGTAAGTTGGGAAGTTTCGTCCTGGCTACGAGTGCACTTGTGTAAGCCAATACGCCTCTTATAACAGCAAGAGGAAATGATTTTTTCAGTAGTTTCAGTCAGTGTCTCTTTTGTTTACAGTTCTGTTTCCAGGCTGCTTAGAACCAGCTATTCCCAGACCTTTGTGTGGCGTTTCTTACAGAGCAACTGCTTGCTATTGAGGAAAAAATGGAAGTTAGTGAGAAAATTGCTTGACTAAGTGTAATTACCTACTGGATAGCTTCTGTAGTGCATATATATCATGTAAATGACCTTTTAAATAGAGGCAAATTATATCCAGTGTTTAAGAGGTGCAGTGATAGTCCAAAGTTTCATTAGAAATAACCAATATATACCCACCTTCTGTAAAATATTTGATACTGGTACTCAGGCAGTCAGGGCTGTAAGCAGAGGGCTGTGGAACTGATCTGTATGAGTTACCTGCCCAGTGGAAACCAGTGCAGTCTGAAGAATTCACAATTAAATCAGAGCTTCAGCTTTGCCATATGCCAGCCGAATTCTTGAACTTAGTGGGATCTCCAACTGAGTTCTCTGCCAGTTTGCTGTACTTCAGCCTAAACATTCATCCTGCAGATTGTAGATTAAGATTTAATCATGTCTATAGATTTCTAATTACTTGTGAATATCTTATTAGAAAGCCTTGCTGGCAAGGAACTCCAGAGCACTTTTAGTAGATTATGCAGAAATTCATTCCAGAATTAGTTGCAGAACAGTCATCTGGCACCCAATTCTTGTTTAAAACGTTGTCAGGTTTCCTGACAAATGAGAACATAATACTGTCTCAGTTATTCCAGTTCACTGTGTGACCAGAAATGGTTGGGGGTCTTTTTTAATCCTGAAAAGTTAAAAGCAGTAACACTAAGCCATTTTGTTGTTGATGCCTGAAGTGATGCGGAGTTGGAAAGGAAGCCAGAAATACAGCAAAATCATACAGAATTATTTGCTTGTTTTATGGCTTGATAATGTGACTCATCCAATTCAGAATGGTGCAACTAGGTCAAAATATAATGATCCAGGCTACTGTTCAAAAGGCAAAAAAATTGGGCACCTTAGGGTAGTTATAGATTAAATGCATATTTTCCAGGATATTTGGCAACCATGAAGTAACAAGCAAGCTGGAGAATGATGTGGATGTACAGTTAAATGTTGTAATTAATACATGCTACAATATACTTATAAGACCATTAAAATAACACACTTGTACAAATTATGTGCACTTAATTTTCTGGTGTTTAAAAAACATTTTAAGTAGCCTTTAATCTTTCATGAAGGATGCAGGCAGCATATTGAAAATGCAGGTTTAGGCTCTTTACTATGATATCTTCTCTTTTGGTTTTGACTTCTGTGTATTTCTGCTGCAAATATTACAGTGAGGAAAATACCTTATTACATCTATAGTTTTGAAATTTGACTTTAAGAATATTAACAAGATCATCTTTGACTTCTCTTGCTTGTGTAAATTAATCAAAGGAGAAAATGCTGGAGTTAAGTCCTGATTCTGAAAGTAACCTACTAAAGCTAGAAAATTATATGATACATTTTAGCAGCTAATTTTCTGAGAGCTCATGTCTGCAGTGGAAAAAGATTCATGAAGGCAGCAATTTGAGCTGAATGTCTTTAAATATTAAATGTGCTTGGGAGATGTCTGCAACAATGATGGCTATTTCAGCAGGAAGCATAGTAGTCATGGCCTTACTCTAGATATTTCTTCCCACACCATTATGGTGTTGCACCAAAACTATTATCCTCTATTATTCCAGTTTGTCTGTTTCACTACTCTTACATCAGGACACTGACAGCACTATAGCCTCTTCGCCAGAGTCCATAAATCTGAAAACAGGGAGATGGATTCACGCAGCTCTCTTGATGCATCAGTGTTTTCTAGAAAATACAAAACCCAAATTCTCCCTAATGATGGTGCCATGGCCATGTTCCAAAGGAGAGTTTAGGCTGAAATGGATGAACACCACATTGGCCCTTTTTTCATAAGCAGCTCTTGCCTATGTGTTGAAGTCTGTCTCCAATAAAGGCTCTGACAAACCTAATGTCAGCTTTAGACAAGAAAATTTGGCTCTTTTGCTTGGGAAGAAGAGAGAGAATAGTCAGGTCTTGTTGCTAAAATCTAAACCCAAACCTGTTAGTGTTAGTATCTTACTGGAATAAATCTAATGCATGTGTGTATTAGATAATAGGAACTGCAAGCCAGTTTTTTCTCAGCAGAAAGTGTCCTATGAAGAGGCATCCTATTCAGTAAATAGATGTATTTTGGTATAACCCTGGTAGGATTGATTTTCTTCTACCAGAAGACATTTGGTAACATTTCCTGAAAAACAGTCATATAAAACTGGCCTATTTTTTCTAAATTAAGGCAAAATGATAACGTTCAGAATGATCTGACCAACCACAGGAAACTGTAAGTAGGTTCCTATCATGCTTCAGTGCTGGTTTGACAGTGAGAAAGAGTTTGTTTCCTCTTCCAAAACTTGCTTATTCTCTCAGTTGACTTGCACCCTTGTTATCATTCAGCTTTACCTTGTTGACTGAGGACCTCATGGTGCACTGTACAAAAATCCAGAAGGCTGTGAGCCCTGCCACAGATGTCTTTGACAAGAACAGGGAAGCCGCCAGACAGCAGGAATATTATTTGCCGTTTTCTAACATATGGTCATGTATACAGAGAGCATTTGTGGAAAATCAGAAAATATGTCCAGAGGGGGAAAGTTAAACCCTTGAAAAATATGCAGCCTCTTTTTCTCAGGTTCCTTTACTCATAATCACCTTTCTTCAAGTACTTCACTCAAGTGTGCAGTCTGTATTTTTGGGAAGATTTGCAAAGCGTTCTGTTCATTTACAGCTATTTTCTGTATTCTCTTTGCCCAATTGTTTCAGTGCAGTTTGCAGTCCCACTGGTTTAAATGCACCAGAAATAGCATGAGGAAGTCATGCAAGCTTGTATTATAAAAAAGAACCCCAGACAAATTAACATTAGAGCAGCACTTCATCGTTTAATTGTGTACGTGTACAGTGGGGGTTGTATAATTAGACTGCGCAGTTAGAACAGTCCATTTTGGGGCAGTGGCCTTGACCTGTTCATCCTGATAGGAACATCTTTTCCCTCCTGGTTCCCAACACATGTTGCTTGACAGCAGCCAGCGTGCACCTCTGGGCTGGCAACGCATCACACATAGCCTCAGTTAACCACAGCACTGCTGTAACTCTCCTGGCTGGGGTACTCTAAGGACGATACAAGAGGGCTCTGCTTGGATTAGAACAAAAAGAGGTGTGGGAAAGATGGGGACATAAATCCTTCAAAACAGGACTTCATTAATTCCAGTGCCCATGGAACAACTTGGTTTAAATGGCTTTATTTTGAAGAGTGTGCACGTATATAAGGTAGTACAATGAAAGCTAGTGGGATGTCTTGAAGATTCCAGCAGCTAGCACTGGACATAAATGCACTGTACATAAATGTGAGGAACCCACTATCTAGTAGTATTAGCTATATAAATGTGAATCTGACAGTAAATTTTCATTACATGACTCTTTTCATCTATATGCCTGAGGAGCTGTTAGGTAAAGTAGTGTCTGCGTTTTCTTCTGTTTGTGTTACATTTATTAATTCAGCAAGATAAAATGCTTGTGGAGGCACTTGGGTATCACAGGAATTGCTCCAAATATAACAAATTCATAGTATTACAGGGGCAAAACCATGGTTTAATATTAATACATTGCATTCAAGATGAAATTAAGTACGACAACACTAATTCCAGATTCCTTCTTACTGTTTGTACCTTATTTTTCTTTACATGGTCAGGAGTCACTATACGTGTGCCTTTTTTATTTTCTTCATGAGTGTTGAGAAATCTCAACTGCCTCAGACTTTCTGTTGATAATTTCATGTTTAGTAAGGCTGGGTTTACTTTAACTCTGCAGCCCTTTAACTAAAGCAGTTTCATCTGAAGAAGATGCAGCTTTTTGCATCCTTCACTTTGTGGTAAGTATCAAAGAGTTTAAAAGACAAAAGAACAAAATAGAGAAAATCAGTCTTTAAAAGAGTATAGAGAATCAGTAGGGGCTTTTGAAGTGACATAACTGGTGTCTCAGTGACGTAAGTTAAATTCTGGATTGGGTCTGGAAACTCATGATGCAACATCGTCTGCTCATCACACACTTATTTTTGCTTGGACTTGTGCTGGCCCTGAGTTGGGTGGACCATCCATTTGCCATAGCATCCCCTGTGCTTGCTCACTCTCTGATCATTCTTTGGTTTATACCATCACAGGATTTTTGGAAGAGCCATTTCTCTCTTCTCCCCATAGACTTTTACTCTTGTAATTTTTTCACTTAGCTCCCTGCAGCTTTTCTTCTGCAACTCTCTTTGCCTCATCTCTTCTGTCCAGTACTACAGATGTCCAAATTGCATTTACTCAAAGGGAATAGTAAACCACTTGAGGGAAGGCTTAGTCTTGATATGTATTTCTAAAGCCTATAAAGTGACTTTATGTAGTACTATATAAGTAATAAATAAGAATGTTAAAACATAACAGCTTTTTCTTCTCTCCATGTTTTTAAAGTCACCTTTTTCCACTGGAAGGTATAGCAAAAGAACATTCCTAGTTGTTCCATCATGTCAGCTCTCTTAGTCTGTAGCCTCAAAAGAAATGAGCTTAAAGTCAAGTGTTTCAATGTGCAGTGTGCTAGTCTCTATAGCGACCTTCCTCCTTTGTCTACCAGGGGGAGTTTTCCTTACACTTATATATCTCAAGAAATGTCACTATTTTTTATTGTTCCTCTAGCACGTAATGTAGCCCTGGGTAGCCACACTAGAAGAAGGATTTTCACAGTATAATTTCTGCCATTTACCACATGCTGTGTAACATTTCCTAAAATTTTATCCTCTCTGCCTTTTACCTTTCTACTTTAAGAAATGGCATGATTGATATTAATATTTTTCCCTGATAAAAATGTATTTTCCTTTGATCTTAGTGTTCGTAATACATTATTCAGTGTTCCTTCTTAATAAAAGCCATTGGTTGTTCCATTACTCACAGTAGCTATTACAACGCTAAAGGTCTTGTTCATCAGAATGACTTGCAGAGGCAGAACCAAACCCATGATTTCTCCATGCATCAGGATAATAGCTGCGGTGCATGCAAGTTATTAAACAGTGATAAAATATAATGTGTGTTTGTTTTGGGGTGGGTTTTTTTTCCCCTAGGAGATTAACACTAGGGAAGACTTGTGAGCATCATTTATTTTATTGTGTATGTATGCTTGTACATGTTTTGTTCCTGAAGTCCAAGTCAGTGAGGAGGTGAGCCTATTGGTTGTATCCCACTTCATAAAACGTGTTACTTGTAATCACTGATAAAGTACATGAGAAGTTCTTACTTATCAGACGTATCTTTGGATTCATGTCATCATCTTGGATGGTAATGGAAGGAGAAATTATGATCTTGTATCATCTGCTAATATGAGGACGAGTGGGCACAGGGAGAGTCTAAGAAGATTATGAAGCTCTAGATCAAGTCTTGGGATTTGGATTCTGTTTGAAAGATATCTTCTGTAATATTGCAGTGTGTTAAGCTCATGCTTATCTGCTCTGGCATAAAATGGACATAAACCAACTTCAGTATAATGCAAGCAGGTATTTTATGTCATGTTAGTCGTCATAAAGTTTTTTGACAGAAATAAAGGGGTTCAGGTTAGCAAAAAATAATACAAATAATAAAATTAATGTAGTAAATGGAAACAAGGCCTAGTATATGGAGAAGCTGAGCTGTTACCTAAGCACAGAGGCAGACAACGAGCTTCTACTGTCAGAGTTATTTGCTGAGCATGGTTAAGTGCTGTGTGAGTCATCCAGTGAACACGGTGTACATAGGGACAGCTGAAGAACATAGAGCTCATTTAGCCGTCTCATGACACTTCTAAGCCCTCATTTTTCTTGAAGTTTAATGTATTACACAGTTCTCTTGCCTTTACAAACCTTTTCATTTATCCTGTATAACTTTGCACTCTTTACCTGAATTAGAGGAAACAAACAAGTTGGCCTAATTTGTATTCCAAAATGCTTGCTACAAAGATGAATTGGACAACTACTTCTACATCATTTAAAGATATTTATGCCCTCTACATGTATTATGGATGGTATATTGCTTTTGATGTCTAGCTTGATTCTGCATTTGTTGATTAATTTGTCAGTGTTATGATTGCTTTCAGTGCTGCTGCAGGGCTGTTCACTTCCTTTTGGGTGTTTGTATCCTTCTCAGTCAACAAAGATGTGGGGGTCTGGAAGTTTGAATTGTTTCTCTGGGAGGTTGTGGGGTTTTTTTTGGCTGGAGGGGCTGGTTTGGGTTATACTTTATGTGTGACATCAGCACTGTGGGAGCAGAATGGCAAAGTGCTGTCCCAGAGGGGTTGGGAAATGCTGCTGCTGCATTTAGTGAAAGGAAGCAGAGCTGCAACAGGAGAAAGGCTGTGGAATTGCAAATAGATGACCCTTAACATCACACTTACGAAGGTGCTTGGGTACTGTGCAAATGATCGCAGTCTATTTTGATTTTAAGATAATCTAGCTTGATTGACCATGCTGAGAAAATGGCAGCGTGTTTAAACAGCAAGAGTTTTGATGTTTTCTTCCCTGGTAGATTAAGCAGGGGAAGCCACGTGTAGTGGATTCAGTTCCATCATAATCTGTGTATGACATGATAAATGGGTCTTGTCAACCCTACCAGCACTGGTTTCATGCATCACATTTAATGGGCTTTCTGTTTCGTAGCTTCTTGGGTGGTGAAAATGGAATATCATGTACACAAGCTTTTCCCTTCAACCCCATGGAGAGCATTAAATACCATCCCCATGGAGAGAATCTAGGCAATAACTGTCAAAGATACTTGAGCACCTTTTCTAGTTTTGTAATTCTCTATGGCTTTTTCAGAACAGAAATAGCAGTAGAATGTGATATTTTGGCTCACTGAAGGGAGAGGAGTTTTTAATTAGGGGCCATTTTCTGAAACTGGAAGAACTAAAAATATGTACTTAAATGTTGCACAAGGGTGGAAGTAGAGGATGCTGAGAGATAAAGCTGTGATGGGGATAAAAGGCTACTAGAAAAATTGAGTGATTTTAGAATTAAATTAGTCTATTTGCTACGTTAGCCTTTAATACTATATTCCCAACTCTTGACTGCAGGAACACAGCTTGAGGGATATTAATTAGGAAGATGAGGCAGATGAAATAAGCAATGTAATGTATACATGCAATGTGAAGAAGAGTAAATACGCTTTTCATCTCAATAGTCAGAATAAGGATTGTTAAACTGGGTTGAAATTTTATCGCAAGTGGATTTCTTTTATTTGCTAACATTACTGTGTAATTGTTCTCCTTATTACTGGGTATTAAAAGACCACTATCATTACAGAAACATCTTTAACCAATTATATTTAGGCTGTGTTTTAGCTAGCAATGACCTCCTCTTTACGTGAAAAATGGCAATCCGCAGAGGAACAGACTTACTGAGTTGATTCCAGTCTGCTGGGAAACCTTGTGCGCACACTATTTGCATCTCATGACCTGCATGCAGTGTGCCTGTACTGTATTGATTTGTTCTTGTTTACAGGCCATTCAAGCAAAAAGCAAGTAGAATTCAGATGGCTAAAAACCTGCTCTGCTGGTAGCAGTTTCCTGCCTCGCTACACTCTGGAATATTCTGGCCTTGCTGCAATGTGTTGCTGCACAGCCATGGATTTGTCAGCTCTACCTGTGTGGTTTTTAACATTTGCATTAGTTCTAAGCATAGATGATCATGGTTTACAGAAAGCCACAGGCAATCACTGGGCTGAAAACAGCTTAAGTGATATAGAATAGGTCATGAATGATTGTTTAAGAATAAAAATTCCCGTCATCTCTTTTCAGAATTGGAGAGAACTGGGAAGTCTTCAGCGTTACGTAGTGTGACCAATACAACTGACACATTTGTTTGAAAACCGTGTAATATTTAGTCTGAATTGAGAGGTACAAATACATTATTAAGATGTGTTAGTGTATAGCAGGCAAATAAAAGGTTTTAGTGTCTTCATTAATTCTATGCATATGCATGAGATTTAAAAATGTTCTAATAATTCTGGATCAACCCACTTAGAGTGTAACCTGATGCTTCAGACTGTTGCTTAGGGAAGTGTGAGGCCAGTGCTGCTTTACCTTACTGATCCTTTCTGGCCTTTTTTAGCAAGATGGCAATCAAGTAAGTGAAGGTGCACATGGAAGGCATATTACAAATGCATCGTCAAAAGCAATCCCAGGCACAGCTGCAGGTTGGGTAGAGAAGAGATTCAGAGCAGCCAAAGGAGTAGGACCTGGGGGTGTTGGTCGATGAGAAAATGAACATGAGCCGGCTTCAGTGTGCGCTCACAGCCCAGAAACCAACCGTATCC